>ML857820.1:11492-23073 GCA_009831015.1 Picea engelmannii
AATCACCACATCTAGGGGGAAGTGTCATTAAATTTAATTCAAGCCTTCTTGTTTCATTCCATTAAACTTAATTCAAGGATTCTTGTTTTGTTCATGTATACAAGAAAATAATGAAGTATTGAGAATATGCACTAAAATAGGAGGATACATGGCATTTTCTCTTTTATGACAATGTTTATGTAAACGAGTTGATCCTTCTGCAGTTGTTTTGTCTTCTTATTCTCCTTCAATTTGAGTGTACCCAACATTCTCACTGCCAAACATTAATTGCTACAACCATGTTATTGGTCAGATTAATTGCTATGTAACTGCCATGTTATTTTCCAGGCTAATTGCTACAATATTGTCAAAGGACATCAGATTCCTTCTTAATATTAATTGCCACAATGATGTCAATTGTTACAATGATGTTAACAGTCAATAGTTACCTTCTTAATGTTACAGACAACTAGTTATTTTTGGTATGGTTATATTAGATAGATGACATGTGTAATTTAAATGATTACAAGTGTTATATTGTAGCATTTTACATTGATGTGGCTAATGTAGTTATATATTGTCATTTGATAGTTAGATTGTAATTTCGGGGATTAACTTAGAATTACCCTTTTAGATGGTGATTAATGGTTAAATGAGTTTAGGAGTATTGACCAAAGTATAGATTAATCTTGCTAAATTAATTTGTAGTTAATGATTAAATCATAATGCGACATTGCTGAACTGATTCGTAATTGAGGTTATTTCGATTGAAATTAATGCTTGATTGTAATGTAGAATTGTCGATTGATTCGAAGGTGATGTTATTTAGATTGAAAGTAATGACTATGGTGTAAAGTAGAATGGCCTATTGGATTGTATTAATTGTTAATCAGTTGGTAAGTTAAATACTAAATTATAATTTAGACTTGCTAAATTTTGATGGATATTCAATGTCAAAATCAATTTGTAACTATTGACTAGTTTAGACTTGATGAATGGGTTGGGTGGTTGACGAAGCCGTGACTCCCCTGGTAGTCTTCCTCTTATGTCTTGTCCACCATTTGTGTGGGGTGTGGGTATAGTCTCCCTATCAGTATTTTGTTCTTAGCATGTCATAGTTTTCTAGAGTCCTTGGTCCAGATAGGATGTGTTGCGCCAAGGTTATTGATGCGTCTATCACCAGGGAATGACATGATTCTTGATGAGGGGATCATGGCGTGCACTATTTGGATAGTAGCGAATGATAACTTGTCTAGAGTTGGTGCCTTCTGTGTGAGTGTTGTAAGTTTGTTTTTGCACACAGGTTGAACGCCTTTATGCATTTGGTTCGCGCACCTTGAGGTTCTAGTATTTGTTCGTCAAGGTCATTGTGTCGAGAGGGGGATGTTGTACCTTGGCTTGTAGCCGGGGTCATGTTGTATTGGGAGGGTAGTTGTTTCTCCTTGTCTTAACGCATGTTTCACCCGTTTCTCCTGTGCTAGTGCGTTAAGTCATAGTTTTCTGTTGCGTGGACTGCATGCTTACATTTGTCGTCAGTGTTGAGGTAAACTTTTGTCATCATTGCCTTCTTGACCTTTCAAAAAAAAAAAAAAAATTGCACTTTTGCTTCGCTTGTAGTCGTAACGAAGGGGCAGTTACATATGGTATCAGAGCGGGTTCAACCCTGCGATTGTTGATCGCCTTGTTTTCCACTGCAGTAAACCTTTGAGTATCAACCTAGCGCTGCTTAAAACTTTAACGAGTTCATCCGGTGATCTCATTTAGAGGACCTTCAGAGGTTCGCAATGTGGTGCTATGGAAGGAATTTTGACGCTTGCAGAGGTTTCTGCACCCTCGAAGTCGAACCCCCAAGGCAAGGGACAAGTCCTTGGGTTGGATTCACTAGCTGTAAGGGATGACGATGGTCTGACAAGGATCTTCCAGGTAATGTGAAAGGGCCTTGATTCACCATCGGTACTGAGAGGAGGCCAGGGCACCTATACCCCTGAGGGTCCACAACGCGCCCTATCTAGTACCGTTAGCATCCACTGAGAACTCAAGAGAGTTGAGTTCTCGAGTCCACGAGTGTGGCAGACGTCTGTGTCATCGAGGCACGGTTTTAGGGCAAGGTGTTGTGCTTAATGCTTCATGATTACGACCTCCAGCTTGAAGGTCTATAGGGTGGTCTTTCAACTGAAGGGGAGCGCTCTTCTATGGCGGAAGACACTCCTACAACATTTGAACATGGTCGTCGATGAAGTGTCTTGGGAACTGTTTGCGGAACAGTTCCAGGAGAGGTATCTTCTGAGGAATTCATTGAGCATCAGCTCCACAAGTTCGATGCCTTGCAACAAGGCAACCGCATGGGGCCCAAGTACGAGGCCCGTTTCGGAGCTACTTCAGTATGCTCAGCACCCAAATTACCGAGAAACTTACGGTCAACAAGTTTGTGTTGGCCTTAGTGTTAGAATTCATCTTCTACTTCAGTTACCAGGATTACTGGACCGAAGAAAGTATGTTGGAATGTGGGGAGCCACATTTCCAGTGTGACGACCCGGTGAAGATGATAATATTCATTAATAAAGAAGATAATCTTCATTAATCTTGTAACAAGAAGGGAGTAAGAAATTTAATTGATTCATAAAAATATGTTGGGATAAAAATTAAAAAAGGGGAAATAATTGTTTTATTGTATTATTATAATTTAAAAATTATTAATTAAAAATGGAAAAGGGAAAAGTTAATTTCTACACTTGCCAAATTGAGTTCTAAATGAAAAGGGGAAAGAGGGAAATCTAAAATAATTAGGAAACTAGGAAAATAGGGAAACATAAAAAGAAAAGGGAAACACAAGGGAAAAAAAAGAAAGTAAAACTTAGTAAGGTATCTAGCATTTAAGAACTTTATAAATTAACTCAACTAGTAAATTGGTATTGGGGAAAGTCATTAAAACTTGTAAGGGAATATAGGGACACCTAGGAGCGATTCTAGGATTGAATTTACGTGGGTGAGGGAAATAGGGGTAATTAATTAATTAAAGAAATTAATTTATGGAGGAATGAAGGGGATGGGTGACACTTGTACGGGGAGGATTTGTAGGAATTAATTTATTAAACATTAATTTAAATGAGATTTTGGGAAGGTAAAGGACTTCAAAATTTTATATAAAGGAGGGAGGAGGAGGAAGAGAGATCTCTTCTGTTTGGCGTAACGTTACGTTGCAGAAATTTATACTTGACTTACTTAGCTTGTGGGAATTGGGATACCCAGCTCGGTGAGGAGTGGTAACTCGGCCTTGCGAGGTGAGCTGGGAGATAGTTGATTCTCTGGTTAGTGTGCATGGCCCCTTTGCGGCTCGGGGGGCTAAGGGGGAAGAAGAGTACCCCTAGCATTGGCTGGGAGGTACCGGTGAAGACTCATCAATCGACAAGTGGGAGTTGCACGGAGTGCACGAGACATCAACTCAGAGCAGGCGATTAGGAAACGGTATGCTTTCTTTATTTTTGCATGGTAGATTGTAGTAGGATTTATGCTTTGGATCTGCAGGTTTAATTGGGTAAGTAAATTGATTGTCTTAGCGTTCTAGTTGATGACTGAATTTTTCCATGGCCTATAACTCAAAGATTGATTGACTCCCATGGCCTATAACTCAAAGATTGATTGACTCCCATGGCTTTCGATTCCTGACATGTCTTRACCGCCCTSTATTGTATTAATTTGTGAAGATTGTGGTTGTTTTYTCCTTTCATCCCTAGCTCATCAGCCCTYGCCTGAGCCTTCATCCAACAGCTTGATCTACGGTCGTCGCTTCGACATTAATAGACCTATGGATCTCAACACCCTTCTTTTCTGTGCGTGGATGATGAACGAATGACGTTCCTGTTAGTCGTCTACCTCTGTTATTGTCCTTGGTTGATTGTTTGACTTGCGCCATCTAGCAATGACCTCTGTGTACATATTATCTTGCATCCTTGTTGGTCTTTTCTGCGCCTTGACCGATAGAATCCCTGTGATCATTTCAATGACTTTTCCCATTCGATCCTTGCGTTTCTCTTACTGTTGTCTACATTGTATTGGTATTCTGTCAATGGAAAAACAAATTGATTTCATGTCTGTATTTTGTATTGGTATCCTGGAATGGAAAACGTTTTTATTTGTTATTCTTGTCTGCGTTGTATTGGTATTTTGGAAATGGAAAAACAAATTGATTTCATGTCTGTATTTTTGTATTGGTATCCTGGAATGGAAAAAAACATTTTTATTTGTTAATCATGTCTGCGTTGTATTGGTATTCTAGCAATGGAAACATGATTTGATTCCTTGTCTGCATTTTTATAATTGGTATCCTGGAAATGAAAAAACGTTTCTGTGTTATTCATGTATGTGTTTTATTGGTATCCTGGCAATGGAAAAATGAAATCATTTCCTTGTCTGCATTTTTATAATTGGTATCCTGGTAAGGGAAGGGTGCTTGGTCATTCGTATATGCGTTTGCATTTGGCATCCGGGCAATGAAAAAGGGAAACCACGATTTTTCCATTTAAAATGTGCCTGAGATTGTCGTTGAAGTGCCAACATTTTTGCTTTAAAAGTTGACAGAGATTGTTGTTGAATGCCCACATTTTTTCTTTTAAAAGTTGACAGAGATTGTTGTTGAAATGCCCACATTTTTTATTTTAAAAGTTAACAGATATTGTTGTTTAAATACCCACGTTTTTTCCCTTAAATCGATTGACTGAGTTGCTGATAAAACACCCATGAATTTGTTTTAAATCGATTGCTTGAGCTTGCTGTAAATGCCCACGATTTTGGCTATTAAATTGACTGCACGAGCTTGTTGTAAATTCCCACTATTTATGCCAATTAAATGTGACTGAGTTTGTTGTAAATAACCACAGATTTTCCTAGAAAAGGATTGACTGAGTTCGCTGTTGAAGGGAAACGATTTTTCTATTTAGAATGTTGACTGTGTTGATTGTCGAATGACCACGAGTTGATCCTTTTGCAGTTGTTTTGTCTTCTTATTCTCCTTCAATTTGAGTGTACCCAGCATTCTCACTGCCAAACATTAATTGATACAACCATGTTATTGGTCAGATTAATTGCTATGTAACTGCCATGTTATTTGCCAGGCTAATTGCTACAACAATGTCAAAGGATATATGTTTCCTTCTTAATATTAATTGCCACGACAATGTCACTTGCTACAGTGATGTTAACAGTCAATAGTTCCCTTCTTAATGTTACAGACAGCTAGTTATTTTTGGTACAAGTATATTAGATAGATGGCATGTGTAATTTAAATGTTTACAAGTGTTATATTGTAGCATTTTACATTGATGTGGCTAATGTAGTTATATATTGTCATTTGATAGTTAGATTGCAATTTCAGGGATTAACTTAGAATTACCCTTTTAGATGGTGATTAATGGTTAAATAAGTTTAGGAGTATTGACCAAAGTATAGATTAATCTTGCTAAATTAATTTGTAGTTAATGATTAAATCATAATGCAACATTGCCAAACTGATTCGTAATTGAGGTTATTTCGATTGAAATTAATGCTTGATTGTAATGTAGAATTGTCGATTGAATCGAAGGTGATGTTATTTAGATTGAAAGTAACGGCTATGGTGTTTAGTAGAATGGTCGATTGGATTGTATTAATTGTTAATCAGTTTGTAAGTTAAATACTAAATTATAATTTAGACTTGCTAAATTTCGATGGATATTCAATGTCAAAATCAATTTGTAACTGTTGACTAGTTTAGACTTGATGAATGGGTTGGGTGGTTGATGAAGCCATGACTCCCCTAGTAGTCGTCCTCTTGTGTCTCGTCGACCTTTTGTGTGGGGTGTGGGTATAGTTTCCCTGTCAGTATTCCGCTCCTGGCGCATCAGAGTTTTCTAGAGTCCTTGGTCCAGATAGGATGTGTTGCACCAAGGTTATTGACGTGTCTATCACTGAAGAACGACATGATTCCTGATGAGGGGATCATGGTGTGAGCTATTTGGATAGCAATGAATGATAACTTGGCCGGAGTTAGTGCCTTCTATGTGAGTGTTGTCGAGCATTGTAATTTTATTTTTGCACACGGATTGAACGCCTTCATGGGTTTGGTTCGTGCGCCTTGAGGTTCTAGTAATTATTCATCAAGGTTGTTGGGTCAGGAGGGGGATGTTGTCCCTTGGATTGTAGGCGTGGTCCTGTTGTGTCAAGCGGATAGTCATTTCTCCTTGTCTTAACGCATGTTTCACCTGTTTCTCCTGTGCTAGTGCGTTGAGTCATAGTTTCTTGTTGCGTGGACTGCATGCTTACGTTGGTCGTCAGTGGTGAGGTAAATTGTTTTCGTCATCACCTTCTTGACCTTACAACCTCTAGCCTGAAGGTCTGCAGGGTGGTCTTTCAATTGAAGGGGAGCGCTCTTCTATGGCGGAAGACACTCCTGCGACATTTGAACATGGTTTTCGATGAAGTGTCATGGGAATTGTTCGAGGAACAGTTCCAGGAGAGGTATCTTCTGAGGAATTCATTGAGCATTAGCTCGACGAGTTCGATGCCTTGCGACAAAGCAACCGCACGAGGCCTATTTTGGAACTGTTTCGGTATGCTCCACACCCAAGTTACCGAGAAACTTACGGTCAACAAGTTTGTGTTGGCCTTAGTGTTGGAATTTAGCTTCTACTTTAGTTACCAGGATTATTGGACCGAGGAAAGTATGTTGGAATTTGGGGAGCCACATTTCCAGTGCGATGACCTAGTGAAGGTGATAATCTTCATTAATAAAGATGATAATCTTCATTAATCTTGTAACAAGAAGAGAGTAAGCAATTTAATTGATTCATAAAAATCTGTTGGGATAAAAATTAAAAAAGGGGAAATATTTGTTTTATTATATTATTATAATTTAAAAATTATTAATTAAAAAGGGAAAAGGGAAAAGTTAATTTCTACACCTGCCAAATTGAGTTCTAAATGAAAAGGGGAAAGAGGGAAATCTAAAATAATTAGGAAACTAGGAAAAGAGGGAAACATAAAAAGAAAAGGGAAACACAAGGGAAAAAGAAGAAAGTCAAACTTAGTAAGGTATCTAGCATTTAAGAACTTTCTAAATTAACTCAACTAGTAAATTGGTATTGGGGAAAATCATAAAAACTTGTAAGGGAATATGGGGACACCTAGGAGCGATTCTAGGATTGAATTTAGGTGGGTGAGGGAAATAGGGGTAATTAATTAATTAAATAAATTAATTTATGGAGGAATGAAGGGGATGGGTGAAACTTATACGGGGATGATTTTTAGGAATTAATTTATTAAACATTAATTTAAATGGGATTTTGGGAAGGTAAAGGACTTCAAAAATCTATATAAAGGAGGGAGGAGGAGGAAGAGAGATCTCTTTTGTTTGGCGTAACGTTATGCTGGAGAAATCTATACTTGACTGACTTAGCTTGTGGGAATTGGGATACCCAACTCGGCCTTGCGAGGCGAGCTGGGAGATAGCTGATTCTATGGTTAGTGTGCATGGCCCCTTTGCGGCTCAGGGGGATAAGAGGGAAGAAGAGTACCCCGAGCATTGGCTGGGAGGTACTGGTGAATACTCGTTGGTCAGCAAGCGGGATTTGCATGGAGTGTGTGAGACATCAACTCAGAGAGGACGATCAGAAAACGATACACTTTCTTTATTTTTGCATGGTAGATTGTAGTAGGATTTATGCTTTGGATCTGCAGGATTAATTGGGTAAGTAAATTGATTGTCTTAGCATTCTAGTTGATGACTAAAGTTTTCCATGGCCTATAGCTCAATGATTGATGGAATCCCATGGATTTCGACTCCCGACATGTCTTGACCGCCCTGTGGTGTATTGATTTGTGAAGATTGTGGTTGTTTTTTCCTTTCATCCCTAGCTCATCAGTCCCCGCCTGAGCAGTTGGTCAGGAGCTTGATCTACGGTCGTCGCTTCGGTGTTAATAGACCTATGGATTTCAACGCCCTGCTTTTCTATGTGTGGATGATGAGTGAAGGACGTTCCTGTCAGTCGTCTACCTCCACTATTGTCCTTGGCTGATTGTTTTACTTGCGCCATCTAGCAACGACCTCTACATATGGATTATCTTGCGTCCTTGTTGGTTTTTTCTGTGCCTTGACTAATAGAATCCCTGCGATCATTTCAATGACTTTTCCCATTGGATCCTTGCGTTTCTCTTACTGTTGTTTGCATTGTATTGGTATTCTGGCAATGGAAAAACGAATTGATTTCATGTCTGCATTTTTGTATTGGTATCTTGGAATGGAAAAACGTTTTTATTTGTTATTCCTGTCTGCGTTGTATTGGTATACTGGCAATGGAAAAACGAATTGATTTCATGTCTGCATTTTTGTATTGGTATCCTGGAATGGAAAAATGTTTTTATTTTTTAATCTTGTCTGCATTGTATCAATATTCTGGCAATGCAAAAACTATTTGATTCCATGTATGCATTTTTATAATTGGTATCCTGGAAAAAAAAAATGTTTCTATGTTATTCATGTCTATGTTGTATTGGTATCCTGGCAATGGAAAAATGAAATCATTTCCCTTTCTGCATTTTTATAATTGGTATCCTGGTAATGGAAGGGCGTTTGGTCATTCTTATATGTGTTTTCATTTGGCATCCAGGCAATGAAAAAGGGAAACCACGATTTTTCCATTTAAAACATGCCTGAGACTGTCGTTGAAGTGCCCACGTTTTTGCTTTAAAAATTGACAGAGATTGTCGTTGAAATGCCCACGTTTTTTTTATTTTAAAAGTTGACAGAGATTGTTGTGTTGGCAAATGTTTAACAGGATAGTATGCTTATCACTGATGGCAAGTACAAATAGTGGAGATGGGAGGATAAGGAGGATAAAATCCCTTGGGGATTCGGACGTGAAAGCTCAGGAGAAACAACGTTGAGGAAAACACGCTCAGCAAGGCTCAAGGATCCACAGTGGAGGAGAAGGAAGACAGAGATCCACAGCCGTTGGTCAGAAATCCCGTCAGCCGTTAGATCGGACTAGAGCTGCACGAGATTTACCATCAGAAAATGCCAAGGTGAAATCCCGACAGAACGTCGACCGTCAGATCTGATTATAGACAAGAAAAGCGCACTGAAAAGGAGGACAGATCTCAGACGTTAGATCCAAGCGCAGGACCCGACCACCATTGGATCGAGAAGAACCTGCACGGTCTTTAAAGTGTAAGGAAGTTTGGCTGCGGTCATGGGGATAACAGTCATATGAACCAGGAGCCTAGCCATTGGAGTTTCGAGAATCCTGAGTTGGATATGTCAAAGTTCATTGACATCACAAACCCCAAAATCGTGATGAGTGAAATCCCGACTGAACCTGAACCGTCATATCAAGATATGATATAGACCATCGACTTGACCCACGTCAACAGACCACGTCAGCTAAGCGACACGTGGCACAACCAGGTAGTGACAAGTGTCAGACTGATTCAACAATTCAGGAACATATGGGTAACAAATCAAAGTGACACGTGGCAGTATTTAACACGTGTCAAACCACGTGTGACATTAGCAGAGGCATCGACGATTGGGACTTTGAAATGACAAAGTCACTTGACATCGAAAGTCTCGAAATCCCGGAGGGATTGGGACCGTCCATCTAAGGGACAGGTGTCGAAGATCAAGGGATCGACATATTGGCCATCGGGAAATCGGAGTTCCTGAGGTTGAAGGAAACAAGACATCGAAAGTCTCGAAATCCCAGAGGAATCGAGACCGTCCATCTGGAAGGACGCATGGCATGAGATCGGTGCCATCGGGAAGAGGCCCGATAGGAAAATCATTGATCGGCATTTTTCTCATCGGGAAATCAGGGATCCCGTTGACAAGAGTTTTGTGCAAGACCGAATCGCGATCCGCGAAACCCCGATGAGTGGGGGCCAGCTGTTAGCACAGCAACGAAGGAGGATGGTGGCATAGTGAAGGCCAACTGTCAGAGATAAGGAGCACATCGGGATTCAACATACCGACAGTCCCGTTGACTTGTGCATCTTGGCATCACAAACCCCGTATCCCCGACGGGATAAGGCTGCGGTCACGGGTAACAGTCACATGGACCAGGGCTCAACCAAGAGGGATGAAGCGCATCGCGAATCAGGAAATCGCGAATGCCGTGGACATAAACATTATGTCATCGCAAGTGCCGAAACTCTGATGGAGTAATAAGACCAAGGTCACATGATCGCAGGTCACATGGACCATTGTGTAGCCGGAAGGGGCTAAAGCTCGGGAAAGGCCGAAACCCCGACAGAGAGACATAAGGCTGTGGTCACAACCCTTGGTCATAGGATTTGTAAGTGACTAAGACTATGAACGTCGAAAGTGCCAAAATCGTGATATATGAAATCCCGATTTGATCTGAACCGTTTAATCAAGTATTGATCACAGGGCTACTATTGCATACAACAGTGAAACTGCCAGAAACCACTGATGGTTTCAGCCAGAGAAGCTGAAGAGTTACGATGTTGTTCTCATAGAGAACTCGAGAGGTGGAGAAGATTGACACGGTTGAAGCATGCAGAGAAATGGAGAACATTGCATGCACAAGGTACATAGAAGCAATAAATACATGGTACAAAGAAGAGATTACGTTGTTGTTGCTGTGGGAATTTGCGGTTGCTATTGGAGTTTGCTGTGGTGATTCATGTGTGAAGAAGAATCAGAGTGCAGCAACGGAATTAAATAGAAGAGGATCTATGCAGAGAAGGGGTATGGCGCACAGAGCTTAAAAAGCAGGACAATAGATAGTGCAAATGATCTAAGCAGAAAGGTAATAAGGCAGACAGAGCAATGAAGTGGAGCGGAACAGTGATAAGTCAGGTAGGCCATCATCGAACATCATATCACTATAATAAATTCAGTAGCAAAGATTTATATTTCAGGGTGGTTGGGAGGTGCTAGGGAGGACTGTTGTCCTCAGAGGTTCAAGTAGGTGCTTGAACACAGGGAGTTGGTGCTTCCTTCTAGTTGGTGCTAGAGAAACTAGGGAGTTGGTGCTTCCTTCTAGTTGGTGCTAGAGAAACCAGGGAGTCGGTGCTTCCTTCTAGTTGGTGCTAGAGAAAACAAAGAGTTGGTGCTCTCAGCAAGTTGCAGCTTGCAAAGCTGAGGTTGTAGCCTCATTATGAGTTGGTGCTCATATGTATGATACTATAAAGAATGTAACCATTACTTATCATATAAAATAAAAGAGGTTTTTACCCTGCATGGGTTTCCTTGGAAAATATCTATCTTTGTGTTTCTCATATATGTGACTGATGTTGAATGTGCATGTGTTTACTTCTCTACATTATTGTGATCATCATTTAGTGTTTCTGCAAAGAGTTTTAAAAAGAAGCATAATTGTTTAAGCTTAGTAACAACCGATTCACCCCCCCCCCTCTCAGTTGTCCAACAATTGGTATCATAATCGACCCCTTTTATCTAAGGGTATATCCTAGAGCTTAAACATGTCAAGCCATGAAGGAAATTCAACCAATAAGGCCCCTCTGTTCAATGGAACAAAACTTGCCTTCTGGAAAGTTAGAATGAGAACCTACATAATGGCTTTAGGTGTAGATGTCTGGGATGTGGTAG
>ML857820.1:27847-38205 GCA_009831015.1 Picea engelmannii
TCAACCACAGAGGCAGAGTACATTGCTGCTGCTACCTGCTGCACACAGGTATTATGGATGATTCAGACACTTGCAGACTTAGAGGTAAAATACACTGCACCGATCCCTATTTATTGTGATAACACTAGTGTTATCAATGTGTCTAAAAATCCTGTATTCCACTCCAAGACCAAGCATATCCCCATAAAATATCATTTTCTGAGAGAGAAGGTCACCAATCAGACTGTTTAGGTCCATTACATTCCCACCGCAGAACAAATTGCAGACATCTTTACTAAACCCCTAGCCAAGACACCATTTGAATATCTCAGACAGAAGTTGGGTGTCATTTCATTTCACACCTAAAAGAGTCCATCTTGTTAGGGGGAGACTTGTATTGTTTGATTATCTAATGCCTCCTAAATTTACTGCAATAGCTCAGGTGGAGCATGTCTCTTCTTTGACATTGATGTCAAAGGGGGAGAAAAAAAATTCGGGGGTGCAGTAGTTGCCATCAATGCCAAAGGGGGAGATTGTTGGAAAATGTTTAACAGGATAGTATGCTTGTCATTGATGGCAAGTACAAACAGTGGAGATGGCAGGATAAGGAGGATAAAATCCCTTGGGGATTCAGACATGAAATCTCAGGAGAAACAACGTTGAGGAAAACACGCTCAGCAAGGCTCAAGGATCCACAGCGGAGGAGAAGGAAGACAAAGATCCACAGCCGTTGGTCAGAAATCCCGTCAGCCGTCAGATCGGACCAGAGCTGCACAAGATTTACCATCAGGAAATGCCAAGGTGAAATCCCGATAGAACGTCGACCGTCAGATCTGATTATAGACAAGAAAAGCGCACTAAAAAGGAGGACAGATCTCAGACGTTAGATCCAAGCGCAGGACCCGACCACCGTTGGATCGAGAAGAACCTGCACGGTCTTTAAAGTGTAAGGAGGTTTGGCTGCGGTCATGGGGATAACAGTCATATGAACCAGGAGCCTAGCCATCGGAGTTTCAAGAATCGCGAGTTGGATATGTCAAAGTTCATTGACATCACAAACCCTGAAATCGCGATGAGTGAAATCCCGACTGAACCTGAACCGTCAGATCAAGATATGATCTAGACCATTGACTCGACCCACGTCAACAAACCACGTCAGCTAAGCAACACGTGGAACAACCAGGTAGTGACAAGTGTCAGACTGACTCAACAATTCAGGCACATATGGGTAACGAATCAAAGTGACAAATGACAATATTTAACACGTGTCAAACCACGTGTGACGTTAGCAGAGGCATCGGAGATCGGGACTTTGAAATGACAAAGTCACTTGACATCGAAAGTCTCTAAATATCGGAGAGATCGAGACTGTCCATCTAAGGGATAGGTGTCGAAGATCAAGGCGTCGTCGACATATTGGCCATCGGGAAATCAGAGTTCCTGAGGTCGAAGGAAACAAGACATCGAAAGTCTCGAAATCTTGGAGGAATCAGAACCATCCATCTGGAAGGATGCGTGGCATGAGATTGGTTCCATCGGGAAGAGGCCTGAAAGGAAAATCATTGATCGACATTTTGTTCATCGGGAAATCGGGGATCCCGTTGACAAGAGTTTTGTGCAAGACATAATTGTGATCCGCGAAACCTCGATGAGTGGGGGCTAGCTATCAACACAGCAGTGAAGGAGTACGGTGCATAGTGAAGGCCAACTGTCAGAGATAAGGAGCACATCGGGATTCAACATACCAAGAGTCTCGTTGACTTGTGCATCTTGGCATCACAAACCCCGTAGCCCCGACGGGATAAGGCTGTGGTCACGGGTAACGATCACGTGGACCAGGGCTCAGCCAGAAGGGCTGAAGCGCATCGCGAATCAGGAAATCGCAAATCCTGTGGACATAAACATTATGTCATCACAAGTGTCGAAACTCCGATGGAGTAATAAGACCAAGGTCACATGATCACAGGTCACATGGACCATTGTGTAGCCGGAAGGGGCTAAAGCTTGGGAAAGGCCGAAACCCCGATAGAGAGACATAAGGCTGTGGTCACAGCCCTTGGTCATGGGATTTGTAAGTGACTAAGACTATGAACGCCGAAAGTGCCGAAATTGCAATATATGAAATCCCAATTTGATCTGAACCATTTAATCAAGTATTGATCGTAGGGCTATTGTTGCATACAACAGTGAAACTGCCAGAAATCACTGATGGTTTCAGCCAGAGAAGCTGAAGAGTTATGATGTTGATCTCGCAGAGCACTCGAGAAGTGGAGAAGATTGGCGCAGTTGAAGCATGCAGAGAAATGGAGAACATTGCATGCACAAGGTACAGAGAAGCAATAAATACACGGTACAGAGAAGAGATTACGTTGTTGTTGATATGGGAATTTGCAGTTGCTATTGGAGTTTGTTGTGGTGATTTATGTGTGAAGAAGAATCAGAGTGCAACAGCTGAATTAAACAGAAGAGGATCTGTGCAGAGAAGGGGTATGGCTCACAGAGCTTAAAAAGCAGGAGAACAGACAGTGCAAATGATCTAAGAAGAAAGGTAATAAGGCAGACAGAGCAATGAAGTGGAGCGGAACAGTGATAAGTTAGGTAGGCCATCATCGAACATCATATCACTGTAATAAATTTAGTAGCAAAGATTTATATTTCAGGGTGGTTGGGAGGTGCTAGGGAGGACTGTTGTCCTCAGAGGTTCAAGTAGGTGCTTGAACACAGGGAGTTGGTGCTTCATTCTAGTTGGTGCTAGAGAAACCAGGGAGTTGGTGCTTCCTTCTAGTTGGTGCTAGAGAAACCAGGGAGTCGGTGATTCCTTCTAGTTGGTGCTAGAGAAAACAGAGAGTTGGTGCTCTCAGCAAGTTGCAGCTTGCAAAGCTGAGGTTGTAGCCTTATTATGAGTTGGTGCTCGTATGTATGATACTGTAAAGAATGTAACCATTACTTATCATATAAAAGAAAAGAGGTTTTTACCCTGCATGGGTTTCCTTGGAAAATATTTGTCTCTGTGTTTCTCATATATGTGACTGATGCTGAATGTGTCTGTGTTTACTTCTCTGCATTATTGTGATCATCATTCAGTGTTTCTGCAAAGAGTTTTAAAAAGAAGCATAATTGTTTAAGTTCAGTAACAACTGATTCACCCCCCCCCTCTCAGTTGTCCAACATGTTGTTGAATGCCCACATTTTTTTATTTTAAAAGTTGACAGATATTGTTGTTGAAATGCCCACGTTTTTGCTTTTAAAAGTTGACAGATAATGTTGTTGAAATACCCACGTTTTTTCCCTTAAATCGATTGACTGAGTTGCTCATAAAACACCCACGAATTTGTTTTAAATCGATTGCCTGAGCTGGTTGTAAACACCCACGATTTTGGCTATTAAATCAATTTTCTGAGCATGCTGTAAATGTCCATGATTTATGCCAATTAAATGTGATTGAGTTTGCTATAAATAACCATAGATTTGCCTAAAAAAGGATTGTCTAAGTTCACTGTAGAAGGGACACGATTTTTCTATTTAGAATGTTGACTGCGTTGATTGTCGAATGACCACAAGTTGATCCTTCTGCAGTTTCTTTGTGTTCTTATTCTCCTTCAATTTGAGTGTACCCAACATTATCACTAACAAACATTAATTTCTACAACCATATTATTGGTCAAATTAATTGCTATATAATTGCCATGCTATTTGCCAAGCTAATTGCTACAACAATGTCAAAGGACATCAGTTTCCTTGTTAATATTAATTGCCACAACAATGTCAATTTCTACAACGATGTTAATAGTCAATAGTTCCCTTAATGTTACAGACAACTAGTTATTTTTGGTACGGTTATATTAGATAGATGACATGTGTAATTTAAATGATTACAAGTGTTATATTGTAGCATTTTACATTGATGTGGCTAAGGTAGTTATATATTGTCATTTGATAGTTATACTGTAATTTAGGGGATTAACTTAGAATTACCCTTTTAGATGGTGATTAATGGTTAAATGAGTTTAGGAGTATTGACCAAAGTATAGATTAATCTTGCTAAATTAATTTGTAGTTAATGATTAAATCATAATGCAACATTGCCGAACTAATTCATAATTGAGGTTATTTCGATGGAAATTAATGCTTGATTGTAATGTAGAATTGCCAATTGATTCGAAGGTGATGTTATTTATATTGAAAGTAATGGCTATGGTGTGAAGTAGAATGGACGATTGGATTGTATTAATTGTTAATTAGTTGGTAAGTTAAATACTAAATTATAATTTATACTTGCTAAATTTTGATGGATATTCAATGTCAAAATCAATTTTTAACTGTTGACTAGTTTAGAATTGAGGAATGGGTTGGGTGGTTGATGAAGCCGTGACTCCCCTGGTAATCATCCTCTTGTGTCTCATCGACCTTTTGTGTGGGGTGTGGGTATATTCTCCCTATCATTATTCGGTTCCTAGCATGTCGAAGTTTTCTAGAGTCCTTGGTCCAGATAGGATGTGTTGCACCAAGGTTATTGACACGTCTATCGCCGGGGAACAACATGATTCCAGATAAGGGGATCATGGCACGTGCTATTTGGATAGCAGCGAATGATAACTTGGTTGGAGTCAGTGCCTTGCGCATGAGTGTTGTTGAGTGTTGGAAGTTTGTTTTTGCACACGGGTTGAACGCCTTCATGCGTATGGTTCCCGCACCTTGAGGTTCTAGTATTTGTTTGTCAAGGTCATTGTGTTGAGAGGGGGATGTTGTCCCTTGGCTTGTAGGAAGGGTCCTGTTGTGTCGGGCGGGTAGTCATTTCTCCTTGTCTTAACGTATGTTTCATCCTTTTCTCCTGTGCTAGTGCGTTGAGTCATAGTTTCTTGTTGCCTGGACTGCATGCTTATGTTTGTCATTAGTGGTGAGGTAAACTGTTGTTGTCATCACCTTCTTAACATTAAAAAATAAATAAATTGTAGTTCTTCTTCACTTGTAGTTGTAACGAAGGGGCCATTACATATGGTATCAGAGTGGGTTCAACCCTGCGACTATGGATCGCCTTTCTTTTCACTACAGTAAACCTTTAAGTATCAACCTAGTGTTGCTTAAAACTTTAACCAGTTCATCTGGTGATCTCATTAGAGGACCCTCAGAGGTTCGCAACGTGGTGTCGTGGAAGGAAGTGTGATGCCTGCAAAGGTTTCTACACCCTCAGAGTTAAAATCCCAAGGCAAGGGGAAAGTCCTTGGGCTGGATTCACTAGCTGTAAGGGATGACGATGGTCTAACAAGGCTCTTCCAAGTAATGTGAAAGGGCCTTGATTCACCATCGGTATTGATAGGAGGCTACGGAACCTGTACCCCTAAGGGTCCACAACATGCCCTATCTAGTACCGTTAGCATCCACCGAGAACTCAAGAGAGTTGAGTTCTCGAGTCCAAGAGTGTGGCGGACGACTGTGTCATCGAGGCACGGTTTTAGGGCAAGGTATTGAGCTTCACACTTCACGATTACGACCTCCAGCCTGAAGGTCCACAGGGTGGTATTTCAACTGAAGGGGAGTAATCTTCTATGGCGGAAGACACTCCTGCAACATTTGAACATGGCCGTCGACGAAGTTTCATGGGAACTGTTCGAGGAATGGTTCCAGGAGAGGTATCTTCTGAGGAATTTGTTGAGCGTCAGTTGCACGAGTTCGATGCCTTGCGACAAGGCAATCGCACGGGGCCTGAGTACGATGCCCATTTTGGAGCTGCTTCGGTATGCTTCGCACCCAAATTACCGAGAAACTTACGATCACCAAGTTTGTGTTGGCCTTAGTGTTAGAATTTAGCTTCTACTTCAGTTACCAGGATTACTGGACCAAATAAAGTATGTTGGAATGTGGGGAGCCACATTTCCAACGTGATGACCCAGTGAAGAGGACTAGAGCATCTCGATCAATCAGACCCACTACCATGGGAGATTTGGGAAAGGTCCATCGAATTCATGCAACGGTGAATAACTGCTAGACAGAGCACCAATTGAATGCTCTCGAGATGTCAGGTACCATTGCTGACCAGACCCTTAGTATTTGATAGATCTCAGTGTTACCGAGTGTTTCATTTCTGGTGCAACGCTAAAAATGATTAAGTTAAAGGCAATCGAAAATGATGAATTTATCTTTGTAGAGATGGCTTCAGGAGCCAACCACGGGTTGGAGGAAAGGTTACAAGTTGTACCTTAACCTGGGAGAGTTTTTCACCAGGGCCAACCTATACATCACACTATTCAGATCTTACGACGTCGTGATCAGTATGGACTAGATGGAATCGCATGAGGCGATACTCAACTCTAAGATGAAACGATTGAGATTGGTCGATGATGAAGGAAAATGAATTGTGATTGTAGGTCGGAACCAGGGAGTTTCCCTAAGGTTCATCTCTTCCTTGCAGCTACAGAAGAGCATGTGCAAGGGGTGCAAGCTTTATGCGATCCTTGCATTAAATGAGAAGGGAGTGGTGGAAGGTCTATAACACCTTCCGGTGGTGAGAGAGTTTGCAGATGTCTTTTCAGAGGAGTTACCTTGGATGTCGTCGGAGAGGGAATTGGAGTTTACTATAGACCTAAAACCAGGGATTGAACCGATAGCAAGAACACCTTATCGGATGTCATCCCCGAAGTTATAGGAGTTGAGAATGCAACTGAAGGAATTGTTGGACCTGGGACTGATACATCCAAGTGTGTCACTGTGGGCTGCACCTGTTATTTTCATACAAAAGAAGGATGGGTTGTGGAGGCTCTACATTGAATACCATCAATTGAACAAGTAAACGATCAAGAAACAATATTCGTTGTCGAGGATTGATGATCTGTTTGATCAGATGAAGTGTGCGATGGTGTTCTCAAAGATCGATTTACGATCAGGGTATCACCAGTTATGGATCAAGGAGGAGGATGTCCCTAAGACCGCCTTTAAGACAAGGTTTGGACATTACAAGTTTACTGTTTTACAGTTTGGACTGACAAATGCCCCATGGGTATTTATGAGTTGGATAAACGGGGTGTTCCACGAGTACTTGGATAAGTTCGTCCAAGTATTCATGGACAATATTTGATTTACTTTTGGATGACGGAGGAGCATGATGAGCGCTTTCGTGTGGTACTACAGTGTTTGGAAGAGCACAAATTGTTTGGGAAGTTGTCCAAATGCTCATTTTATCAATCGAATATCCACTACTTAGGGCATGTCATCTCCGACGAAGGTATCGCTATGGATCCAACAAAGGTCGAGGATATTATGGAATGGCCTATGCTGATGAATGTCCCAGAAGTGCATAGCTTCATGTGTTTAGCAGGATACTATCAACAATTCGTCGAGGGATTCTTGAAGATAGCAAACTCGATTACTGAGTTACAAAAGAAGAGAAAGAAGTTTGTTTGGACTGAGAAATGCGTGGAGGCATTTCGGAGGCTCAAGGATATGTAGACAACAACACCGATACTAAATGTCCCTGACATGGACGTAGACTTCTTGGTATGCACTGACACATCCAAGTAAGGCTTGGGCGGAGTCTTGATGCAAGACAGTCGAGTGATCGCTTACATCTCCAGGAAACTGAGAAGGCATGAGGAGAACTATGCGACACATGATTTGGAGTTGTTAGCCATCTTTTATGCCTTGAAGGTTTGGAGACCCTACCTTGTTGGACAGAAATTTGAACTAAAGACGGACCATTGTGGAATACAACACCTCTTTATGCAAAGCAACCTGAACACACGACAACAACATTGGTCATAATTTCTTAGCGAGTAAGACTTTGAGATCACTTACATAAAAGGAACAGTGAACCGAGTGGCAGAAGCATTGAGTCAGAGACCACACATATTTTTGGAGATGCCTCTTTAGACAAATCTACGTGAAAATATTCTAACTTTACAGCATGATGATGATTGGTACAAAGAGGTCGAGGGATTTATCGGACAAAACACAATGATGGTTCCAAAATTTGAAGGATTTACATTTGACGATGATGGATTATTGAGGTTTAAAAATTGGATTTACGTACCGCCGAACGAAGAGTTGAGGATTTTGATCCTAAGAGAGGCTCATAGAGCAGTATACATGGCTCACCTGGGAGTCATGAAGATGAGGGTGAACCTTAAACCCTTATTCTTCTAGAAGGGAATGAAGGCAGACATAGTCAACTATGTGGCAAGATGTCTAGATTGTTAGCAGGTAAAGGCTAAACATAGACACCCAATAGGATTACTATAGCTACACGCTATTCGGGAATCGAAATGGGAGGTTATTTTGATGGATTTTATTGTTAGATTTCCATTGACGACAAGGAGACACGACTCGATTTTTGTAGTCGTAGACACTCTGACGAAGAGTGCTCATTTTATTCCTGTGCGTACGATGTATCAGGCACCTGACATAGCTAGAGATTTCATCAGTGAGATTGTGAGGCTGCATGGTGTGCCTAAGAGGATTATATCCGATAGAGTATCGATGTTTACTGGACGATTTTGGACAAGTTTCCAAGAGGCCTTGGGAACCCAACTTAGCTTCAGTACTGTGTATCACCCGGAGACTGACGGGAAGACCGAACAAATGAACCAGACCTTGGAGGACATGTTGTGCATGTACGTGATGGACCAACAAAAGTGTTGGGAAGAATTCTTGTCACTGGTGGAGTTCGCTTATAACAACAGTTACCAAAGCACCATTAAGATGGCGCATTTCTAGTTTCTTTACGGACGACCGTGTCGGATGCCTTTGAGTTGGGATCGTCTTGAGGATAGGGTCCTGGTGGGACCAGAAGAGATCAAAGAAATGGAAGAGAAAATGAAAACAATAAGACAAAGGATTAAAGAAGCACATGATCAGTAGAAGAGTTATGTCGATGCAGAGTGTGTCGACCATAGTTACGAGAATGGTGATTGAGTCTTCTTGCGGGTTAAACCGCATAAGAGTTCGATAAAGTTTGGAAAGTGAGATAAACTCTCTCCTATGTTCATGGGACCTTTCGGGATCATGGAAAGAAAGGGGACCATGGCCTATCGACTAGCCTTGCCTGATTCCTTGAGGTGTATGCACGATGTGTTTTACGTATCTGTTTTGAGACATTATATTAGTGATCCTACACATGTTATTGACATGAGTTCCTTGCAGGTATCGGACGAGGGGGCGCTCATGGCTGATTTTACCCACATCTTGGATCATCACATTCCACAGCTACGATGTTGAATAATAGATCAGGTCAAGGTCCAATGGGACAGTATAGTCTTCACTCGATGACCTTGGAGGACGCATATGATATGCGCCAACAGTTTCCATTTTTGTTTGATAGATAGACTTATGATACTATGATACACATTATTTTCGGCACTTATACTATGAAACTTCAGGACAAAGTTTAGACCAAGAGAGGGTGTATGTAACATACCTCTCTTGCACACTGAGAGAACTTATTCTTTGAGGAAACTTGCTCGTAAGTGATCCATATTATTATGCTATTAAAACATTAATTTTGACTATGAGGTGTTATGGGTTGATGTCATGTTGTTTTGCTGCATTGACATAGACATGTGCTATTGACTCGGTTATACTGAGTGTGCAGGATTTTGGACCTTGAGGATGCAGAGGCATCGATGGAACCCCTTGGACTCCAGATCAAGTCGGGGAGTGAACCATTGGGGTTTAATTGTTTTATATGTGATATTAGTGCATTTGATTAGACAATGTGATTATGGATATATTCTGACATGATTAGTTGATGATGTAGGCTGACGATAGCTTGCCGAAAAAACTCACATGTGGATTAGAGGGGTCATGCACGACTACTAGAGATGTTGAGGGAGAGGTGTGGACAACAACCTTGCCACATCCTACTATCACTCCCGTCGTGACTCGAACTGTAGGTTAGCATTTACCTAGTTCGAGAGGACCCACGATGCTGTGAGGGTAGACTGCGACAGTTTCTCACAATGATTCTAAGGGGCGTGCAATAAGGTGAGGGCCTTATTCCTTAAAGGCCCTTAGGCTCCCACAAGTTCACCTGGCGAACTATTGAGTCCAGGGGTTTTTGATGTCTACCAAGTCATTCAAGAGGCGAGTGTCACCCTTGGAGCACGTGGTGCGTCCCAAAGGGCACATCGCGCAAGAAAAATGGAAAGAGGCGAGTGGCACCCTTGGAGCACGTAGTGCGTCCTGAAGGGCACGTCGCGCAAGGGAAGCAAATGAGGTGAGTGGAACCCTTGGAGCACCTAGTGCGTCTTGAAGGGCACGTCGCATTGTTAATGATAAATGAATGAACCTAGATGGCCTTAGAACGAATAATGTGATAAGAAATTTTTTTAAAACAATTTCCCTAATAAAATGTTGCCCAACACAAAAATTATAGTCTAGGTCTAAATTAT
>ML857822.1:15882-26062 GCA_009831015.1 Picea engelmannii
AGGAATCCAATGGTTACAATCATTAGGAACAATGGATTTTAATTTTCAAGAACTTTTCATGAAATTTTCATTGGAAGGAAAAGAAATTGAGTTAAGAGGTATCACAGGGAAACTTGGCAAGGTGATAAGCTCTAATGGCATGAAAAAATTATTGAAAAAGGGGCATCAAGTTGTTATTGCACAACTATGCTTACTAGATGTTCAAAAATCTAAGCGATCTATTCCTCTAGATCTCCAAGGGATCATTGATAAACATTCCAAAGTATTTGAAGATATTCCCAAAGGACTTCCACCCACTCGAAATCATGATCATGATATTCACCTAATTCCTGGGAGTGTTCCTCCTAACATCAGGCCATGCAGATACCCTTATGCCTAGAAGAGTGAAATTGAGTGCATGGTTGAAGAAATGTTAGGGGATGGAATTATTAGACCTAGCCAAAGTTCTTACTCTGCACTGATGGTATTGGTATTCAAGAAAGATGGCTCATTGCGTATGTGTCCAAATTATAGAGAGCTCAACAAGATCACTATTAAATATAAGTTTCCCATTCCCGTCATCGATGAATTGTTAGATGAACTACATGGAACAATCTATTTCACAAAGTTGGATCTTTGTTCAGGGTATCATCAGATTAGAATGAAGGAAGAAGATATCCCAAAAATAACATTCCGAACTCATGAAGGCCATTATGAATTTTTGGTCATGCCTTTTGGTCTTACAAATGCACCTTCCACATTCTAAGGGTTGATGAATTCCATTTTCAATCCCTTCCTTCGAAAATTTGTGTTAGTATTTTTTGATGATATACTAATCTATAGCAAGTCTTGGGAGGATCATGTGCAACATGTTGACAAGGTGCTACAACTATTAAAGGAGAAACAACTATATGCCAAACCATCCAAATGTTTCTTTAGAGTGAAGGAGGTAGAGTATTTGGGTCATATTGTATCTCATGAAGGTGTCAAGGTATACCCTAACAAGATTAAGGCCATGCTGGACTAGCTGATTCCCAAAACATTAAAGAACCTTAGAAGATTTTTGGGTTTGACAGGTTACTACTGCAAGTTTGTGCGACACTATGGAAGAATAACAACACCTTTAACGACACTAACTAAGAAGGATGCATTTTCACGGACTCCAAAGGCAACTAAATCTTTTGAACAACTTAAAGAGGTGATGTGGAAAGCTCCTGTCTTGACCACTCTAGACTTCAAAAAAACCTTTATTGTGGAATGTGATGCCTCGGGAAATGGAATTGGTGCTGTACTAATGCAAGAAGGAAGGCCCCTAGCTTTTGAAAGTCAACCACTCAAAGGAAAGGACTTACACAAAACCATTTATGAGAAGGAAATGATGGCAATACTACATGCATTGAAGAAATGGCATCCTTACCTAATAGGTAGGCACTTCAAGGTCAAAATAGATCATGATAGTCTTAAATACTTCTTGGAACAAAGACTATCTTCAAAATAACAACAAAAATGGGTAACCAAGATATTGGGTTATGATTTTGAAATCGTCTATAAAAAAGGGAAGCAAAATGTTGTGGCAGATGCACTCTCAAGGAAGGATGAGGATGTTGAGGCCTTTCTCTGTGCTATCTCGATCATCCAACCTGATTGGATAATAGAAGCAAGGGATGAATGGAAGAATGATGAAAAACTGTGGACTCTCATTCAAAGGTTGCAGCAGGATTCCAATACATCAAATACATTTACATGAAAAAATGATTCACTATGGTACAAAGATCGCTTATATTTATGTGAGAAATCCCAACTCAAACAAAAGGTACTATTGGAATTGCACTCCTCTCTAGTAGGAGGGCACTCGGGATTTTTAAAAACCTACCATAGGGTCAAGAAGGATTTTTTTTGGGATGGCCTTAAAAATGATGTTCAAAGGTTTGTGGCAGAATGTTTGGTTTACCAACAAAATAAGGTGGAAACAATTAAGACCCCGAGTCTTTTACAACCATTAGCCATTCCAAGCCAACATTGGGAGGAGGTTTCCATGGATTTCATCACAATGTTATCGAAGTATGAAGGAAAGAGTGTCATCATGGTGATTGTTGATAGACTGACCAAGTACACACACTTTTGTGCACTCTCGCATCCCTTCAAAGCTAGTACAGTTTCCACCGCATTCATGGAGACATTTCAAAAGCTACATGGCAGCCCAAAGATTATTGTAAGTGACAGAGATCCCATGTTCATTGGACATTTTTGGACATAATTGTTTTCTTGTCTGGGTACTCAATTGGCTCATAGCTCATCCTATCATCCTCAATCTGATGGTAAAACCGAGATAGTGAACAAATGTCTAGAAGGCTACCTTCGTTGCTTTGTCTCTTATAAACAAACACAATGGTTCAAATGGCCACCCTTGGCAGAATGGTGGTATAACAATTCCTTTCATACTGCAACAAAAATGACACCATTTATGGATACCACCCTCCTTCCATCACTTCTTCTCTAAAAGAAAAATCTAAGGTTCAAGCAGTGGAGGATCACATCGAGCATCAACAACAAGTTCTCCAAATATTAAAGGACAACCTGACCATGGTACATAATCGTATGAAACAACAAGAAGATCAACATCGTAGTGAAAGAAGTTTTGAAGTAGGGGATTGGGATTTTTTAAGACTACAACCATACAAACAGATGTCCCTCAAGCAAGCCAAGAAAGATAATAAATTATCACCAAAGTACTATGGCCCTTATAAGGTGTTGCAAAAGATTGGTACTATGGCATACAAATTAGAGTTGCTTGCATCTTCACGAGTACACCGAGTTTTCCATGTTTCATGCTTAAAGAAGGTTATAGGTGACAAGATCCCAGTTCAAACTATATTTCCAGAACTTGACGAGGAAGGAAAAATCATATTGGACCCTGAAGCCATCACTAACACAAGAATTCACCAGCTGAGGAATAGATCCATTTCTGAGTATCTCATTAAATGGAGGAAACTACTGGTTGAAGATTCCACTTGGGAAGATGAGTCTTTTATACAAAAGCATCCAGAGTTACTCAAGCGTTGCAGACAACACTTGTCTCAATAGGAGGGGCATGTTAAGCCCTAAATAGTGGCTCATTACCCCTTAATTGGGACATATTATATTAGTAATTTTATTTTATTTATGTCGACTTTAGGCCATTAGTTGTAATTATACCTCCTAGTCTCCTATATATACCAAAGAGACATTTTCATTTTGAATCATCTTGTAATTGAAAATTTATGTGGGCATAAGGAGGTTTCTCCCTTGAAGAGGCTTATAATATGAAATTCTCTCTTTTTCAAGGCCTTGAGTGCTTATTTTGAGGTTTTTCTATGCTATATTTATATTTGGTTCCTAACAATATCATAGAGTTTATTCTCTAACCCAACCTTCTGTCAAGATAGCATATTGTCCTAGTACAAAAGACAGGTTAAAGAAAGCACTTTTTATCTTGAGTGAAGGAGACTTGGAAGAAAAGAAACACACACTCATTCTTGAGGAAAAGACTCTAGGTTGCAGGTTTGATTAATTAAGCTGATAAGATTCAAAATTACACATGGAAAAGTTGATTACTACCCCTTACAAGTAAACACTATAGTTGAGGTAACAGTCTTTGTAAAGTATTATACTTGGTATCATGTGAGCATATTGAGATAAATGCTTAATGTAACAGATACAAATAACATCTCCTCTAGGAGAAACTTCTTGTGTTGATCCCAGGTTACCATGGAGGAATGTTTGATCACAACACTAGAAGAGTGTTGACCTCATTTCGTATTGTATTTCTTACTTTTGATCCTTGCTTCAGACAGGTCAAAAGTGATAACTCTAAAGGATCTACTGTAATGCTTATTTGTGTTTTTGTTTTATCTACTATTATCAAAAGAGTATTATTCTTGCTTGCTGTCGTGTTGACCTTGTTCAAGTCACATGTGATAACCTTGAGGAAGCCATAGTGAAGGTTGTAGAAGGCAACATATTAGATGATATATGAAGCAGACTATGTACATGACCATATACATTCATGTACCCAAAGAGAAGAAGTCCAAGCTAGATCCTTTAAGAAGAAAGGATACAATGAATCTTCAAAGACATCTCTAGTAAGAGACAGATTGAGAGAAGCAAAGACATTGTCCTTGAACAAGAGATAGTTTTTCAAAGAACCAGAGAATCTCAGATGGAGATTGACAGTGAGATAATACCTTCTCCCCCTTCAACAATTCAGAGGGAGTCAAACATTACTCCAGGTTATCCAGGATCTCCAGTTGATATGTTAAGAGATATTGCAGTAAGGCATACAATGCCTACCTAGATTCACTCTGCAAGAGGTGGAGAAACATACAAGCCTCTCAAGACACATTCCGAGAAAATCAAAAGATATTTTCAAGCTATCCTTCAGTCACGAGCCACTTCATTAATGCCAAGACTCCTTGTCTTAGAGAAGCAACAAGAGAACCGGTATGTCAAGATGCCATAACATAAGAATACCGATATATATTAAAGAATGATGCATAAGATATTATTCGGGGACCAAAAAGGGAATTCTGTGGTAACTTACAAGGAGATCTATAAGATCAAGCATGCAACTGATGTAAGTATCAAGAAAAAAAAATGAGATCTATATCTAGATGTGTATCATGAACATAGGGAGTTTTCTATGATGAGACACTTAACCTAGTGAACCGATACACTTCCATCCATACCACCATCCATGAGTTGGAAACTATATCAAATAGATATATTCTTGATGAGTTTGGATTTCAGCAATAGTGTCGCTGATCCAAACCTATACAGTGTTGGTGATGAGAACCTGATTTAGATGACTTATTCATAAAGCGTTGTTGTAATCCTTGACTTCTGAATTCGAGATGAAGAATATCAGCATGATGCACTACTTCTTGGGACAATAAGTATGACAGAGGACCGACACGATTTTCCTGAGTGAAGGAAAATATACAGTGGAAATATTAAATAAGTTCAGTATGACAGAATGAAAAATTCACCGTAATGGATTTAAAGAAGAAGATTGATGATGATTCAGACGAGACTGATCCTCAGCTGATCGGATCACTAATGTATCTAGTTAACACTAGATTGGATTCATACCATGTAGTGAATGTGGCCTGAGATATGTCTCTAGTGTGAAATTGAGTTTGCAGGATATACCGATTCAGATTGAGCAGAAAATACAGTGGACCGAAAGAACACATCCAGTTGATGTTCTACCATGAAGTTTTCCATGGTTTTTTGATGCATCAGAAAACAAAACTTTGTGGCCTTGAGTACCACAGAGGCAGAGTATATAAGCATCAAGAGTGGAAAGCAATGTGGCTTCACAAGATTTTAACAGATTTACTTGACCATGAGATGGATCCCATGATGATGACCAAAATCCGTGAGTAAAAGCTTTTTGAGAACTGCGTGTTTCTTGATGGATCGAAATACAATGAGATGAAACATCTTTATTTCAGAGATAAGATGCATAGGAAAATTGTACTGATGTAGTACCTTCCTACACATGATCAGATTGCAGATATCTTCACCAAATTAACTTCATGAAGAATGGATCCCTAGTTCAGAGGGAGTGTTGATAACTCCATCCAAGACAAAATTTAAAATTCATCCGTGTGAGACTTGGCATGATAAATAATGCCTCCCTAGCTAAGAGGGAGTGTTGATGAATACAAATATGGGAGACATCCTCCAACTTACAAACCGGTGAGATGTGGAACATAACAGCGATGTGAAGCCTTTCTCTCAGCTTACAAACCTGAGAGAAATCCCCCATGAAGGGTTCATGGTTCCTTCCTGGGACAAATTCAAGAACGTAGAGATGACCTCCTACATGATGTGGGTGAGAAGAATTCCAGATGATTATCTGGGTGAAAAGCAATCTGTTTAGTTAGGATGTGCCTGTGGCTGAGCATAAGGTGAACATGGGAAATCCCAAAAGTGTTGGGCACATCATCATGTGAACATAAATAAATATGATGTGATGGCCTCCTCTGAGAAACAGAGTTGATGAGAAGACTCGAGATGATTCTCCTGTTGGTGGTAGTGGGAAAGAAGATCTGTAGAGTGGACGAGCACAGGTGAACATGTGAAGACCTGGTTCATCTGTGTAATGCAGTGAAACAAGTCCATGGAATCCCTAGGTATGTGCCCCTACTAGATGAGCACTAGTGGGTGTATCATATCCTTTGCTATATATTGTTCAAGAGTCAGACCTACCTAGGGTACAGGTCGACCCTATGTTAATATGATTAACATAAACACGATAATCAATATTGTGAATATTAATTATAATAATGATAAATATAATAATAAGTATATTTGACTTAGAGAGGTTGGCCCTATTGTGCCAATAGAAGCCCTTGTAAATTAGTCAAAGTCTAATATACGCAGGAGATGATTCTCCATTGCATAATAATATCCTTCTCATATGTTTTGGAAATTTCAGCAAGTACTTCTCTTCGGCAAAGGTGCGCACCTCTCTTGAGCGCTAGTGTTCTAGGGCTTAAACACCCTCTTGTGTGCTAAGTCATTTTTGGTGGTGAAAGGTCTTTCTCTTGAAGAATATAGCAAAGGATTTGGTTGGGTTTTTCTCCCTTGTTTGAGAAGGGTTTCCCAGGATATATCTTGTGTTCTTGTGCATGGTGTTTCTTCTTGTGATCTTGGTTGCTGCAACATTCTTGTTTATGGTTAAGACATGATGAAATTAAATGAACTACATGNTTAACCTAGCTTATGAAAAAATCAACATTATGGACTAATGGATTCCCCCCATTGAGCAACAATCTTCCTACAATAGAATTGTGACTCCAATTGGGAAGGGATTTTGAAACACTAACTTGTTTGATTGCTTTATCTTGGGTTTCTGTTGGTCATTTTACTCCTTGTTTTCTGTAGTAGTGGATGTTTGTCTAAATCACTGCATGGCGTTGGTTAAGTTATATATATATATATATATATATATATATATATATCTTAAGTTGTGTGACTACTTTGGATTTTTCTACGCATTTGAGTGCATGTTCTAATATTTTTTTGCATAATTGAGTAGGAAACTTCTAAAATCCATGCATTTTAGCCTTTCTACATTTCAGTTTTTCGTTAGCTCTCTACCTATGTATTCTTGGGACTGTGAGCCATATTTGTGTACAATTCATGACTGTAAATTTGTTTTTAATGTAGTTCCAAAATTTGTAGGTCAAAATAAAATATTTTTAAGGCTAAAAGAAGGATTTTTCGTAGTGGTTTTTAATGCTTTTTGTTGCTTTCCATGTTCTAAGTTTTTGTACTAAAAAGGTATAAAGTAAAAGATGAGAAGCATTTTCAAATTTCAAGTACTTTTCTTTCCTACAATTTTAATTTCAAGAGCATTTATTTTCTTGTAATCACACACGATTAAGTACACAAAGCACTTCCTATTTTGACTAAACAAGAGAGCTAAAATAAACCCACAAAAATACAAAAGTATTAGACATTTTTTTGGGTCTAGTACACAAATGCTAGGGCCTTGGTTTTAGGTTTGAGTAGTAGTTTTAAACTCCCCAAGGCCATTAAAATGGGGAAATTAGAACTTGATTAATTGCGATCAAAGTCCTGAATATCATTTGTGTGTTCACGGGAAGACGCTCGCAAGGGTGTACAATTAGAGGGGAAATCATGTGGATTGAGTATCATTAGCATTTCCCCCAATTACCATATGATGGACTTAAGAAATGCTAAGTTAAACCAACATTGACAACTTACGAGACTTCATGTCAACATTAAGTTAATCACCAGGGCTTGACAACTCTATCCCATGTGACCACACATTTATGAAAATCATCCTTGTCAAAATATTCTTTTAGTATCCACCTAGCTAAAATAATTTGTGGGTTTGTAGTGAGGTGTCCTTGACAAGCATTTGTTGCCCTTGAATACCCCATACGATTTTATCACCTTTGGTAGCTACATCATGTGGTAAATTGAAATGGCTTTAAATATTCCCTTGTTGGAAACCCCATTGGATTTCATCACCTTTGGTAGAAACATGTTTGAAAGATACATTTGAAACCAACTTTCTTGAGCTTGATTGCGTGTCTTAGGGATGCATGTATTTTAATTAAAATTAACATTATAGAAGGCCTTAGGAATGTTGTTATTAATTGTTCATTGATTATCGCCATTGGATTGATCATTTTCTTTAGACATTATATTCCACTAATACTTGTTGTTCCCTTAGACTTCCTAGTCAACCACCTCCATTTTGTGGACTTCGCTTGCCCCATCAATCATTATCTTGTGATACCTCATGCTCATATAGAAATCCATTCGGCTCATCCACCATGGTTAACATTTAAAATGCTTCAAATAAAAATGATAGAGGGAACACTTGAAACCCTCACCTCCACTACCAGCTGGAAATGCTAATTTTCCATTTACAACAACCCTTAACCTTTGACTCACTTAACCATTTATCCCATCAAACATGAGCAAATTACCCTACCATGCCTACTAAATTATCTTATGACATCTCTGCTTTTGAAGAACAAACTAGAAAAGAACCCTTTCACCACATATTTACCTTTCAGTTGTGGTGGTTATGCAATAACATTAGAACTGATTTACTTAGGATTAGACCTTTCCAACGAACTCTTATTGGTGTGGAAACCAAATGGCACCGACCTTACTACAAATTCCTATACTTATTTTACATCCATAACTATTGACTCCCTTAAGAGATTTCAATTATTTGGATGAAATGAAACTAGAAATGATCTTCTCATGACTTGTCAACAGTGTACATCTACACATATAATTGATGATATCCACGAAACATGACATTGGAGAGGATTGTTTAAAGTCCCATTAGATCCCCATTTTTTATTGGATTGGTTCTTTAAATCCCCTTTTCCTTCCGTTGCCAAGTATGTAGTCATGTTACATCCCTAAACTGATGAAGGTGTGGTCCCATGAGCCTAAGAAATAGACCTCATTTAATCCAATTCTATTTATTTGTACACCACTACATTTTGTTCTCCTAGACCTCCTTTGGTTCACCATTCCAAACTTTCTACATTAGGGAAATATCATGCAATTGATGGGATTATAGGATCCACTAAGGATGCCATAGTAGCTGATACTGCAAGCTAGTTTGGACAACTACCCTTATATGGAGGTCATAATAATTATGGAGGCTACCCTATCACTAACATTATGAATTTTACGCATGTCCCTAGTGATCCACCAACACCAAACTCTTGGAAAGGGAATATAGGAAACCTTAATCCCTTGTGCCAATCACACACTAATTTGTTTTAGCACCTCCTTCCTAAAATTTTGTCGAACAACCAACTCAAGGCCAAAATATTAATCAACAAAAAAACCAATGGAGGAGGAGGAAACCCAAGAATAACAAGAACCAAGAGAAATAAGGAAACATACCTACCAATGACATCAATGTCGGGGGCATTAACTATGTAAACACAAAACAAACTAGGAAATAACATCCCACCCTTGTGCCATTTGTTAGCTTAATGGTAATTACATATAAAAATGTCTTGACCTTCTAGAAGTCTAATGTTTAGGCCCAATTTCCCAATAGGACCAACCCCCAATGAGCTCTAATGTTACAAAATACATTCCTTGAGCATAACTTGGTTTGTGATAGGGGAAAGTCAATTCAAACTCTGTACTCTCCCACTCCCCCAGAAGGGAGCGATATGGACTCCTACTAACATATCTACATGCCTATTGACTTGAAGGCCCAATAGAAAGAGAACACACCTTCAAATTCATGTAGTCCATTTCTAACCATCACTTTACTTACCCCATCACTTTCCTTCCAATTATAGGTCATCATTAGGAATTTCATTATCCATCGATGCATCATGGATGAGGGAGAATCATCATGTGATATGTCCTCATGAATTATGGAAGAACTTAGGCTCCCTTGAACTCATTTCATATACAAACACATTATGAGCCTTTTATAATTGTAGGGAAATTCAACCTCAATGGATCTTGCTAGACCTCCCCATTCAATTAAGTAGTAAAACTATATTTATTGATTTAAAGTATTTTTTGATGTTCCACTTGACTACAACATGATACTTAGGATAAAATATATGCATACCATGAAGACTATTGCATCTTTGGTATTTCACCTCATGCAATTCCCCCGATGAAGGAA
>ML857822.1:29920-42593 GCA_009831015.1 Picea engelmannii
TCTATGATCTTTTCAATGAATTTCCCTCGCTTCAAATTTATATGGAATATAAAGAAAGAAAATGTTTTTGGAAAAGAACAATGTCGATTGGAACCATCATTTCTTTCTAGTGATGGTTTTTTCCCAACAATGAGGTATACATTTTACCAAATCAATGGTAGAACATATATAGGCCGTATGGATAGAATTTTGATCCATATATCTCTCTCCATTACTTCATGAGAGAAACATGGAGTGGTTGTTTCATGATTTTATTATTATTATGGGTGTAGTGGGGTTTAATTTATTAATTTCATATTTTTTCAACGAGTAAGTGACATGTCCCATGCATTTCTTCTTTTCTAGGGCATCCCTCCTATTCCTAAAGTGAATTAGGCGGGAATAATCTATCTGTATGTATGTATGTGTGTAGGGGAATTCATGGTTGTGATATGAGTATTACAAATGAGACACAAAAAGTAACTCTTTGGTTGGTACATATTGGCAAGTAGCTAATGTATTTATACCTTCCATCTTGTGTTTTATATTTTTGAGAAACTAGAGGAACTTATTATTCTTGTTCTTTGGAATTATTTGCATGCTATTTCACCCCTCCATCTTTGTGTGGAACTAATTGGTTACATAGTTTGTGTTGGATATGATGTTTGATTGATTGTTTGGTCCCATATACATCCATACATATCTAGATCCATGAATATCACTACATTGTCACATTCCCTCATGGGGTATTGGTCATCCATCTTATGCCCTGAAGAGGCCCGAAGTAAGAGAATTTATTACTCCATTCCATATTCCAAAAAGAATATCCATTCCCATGAGAAATTGTAATCTATAATAGAAGGATTATTCTCCTTTACCTGCATGTTGGTACCCCCTAGGATATAAGTTCCTCTTAAAGGAAGCATGGCCCAAAATGTTTCCTTTTTCCAAACTAGAATAGAATGAAAAATTCATAGGGTTGTTGATCCATTTTCATCTATCACCTTTTATTTCTAAGTTTACCCTTATGTAGAATCTTTCCCCCTTTCATTTGTTTTATGATCCACCACGTTCAAATATTTTTCTATGCTTAGACATTTTTCTTACTTGTGCAGAGATCCCCTTTTTCATAACCATTCCCTTGCATCTCGCACTTGCCATTTTATGCACATTACAACACTTAGTTTATTTCATGCACTGTGGAGACCCCACACAAACTCCTCACCCCATAGAAACTTCCCCTCTACACACATAGAACATCCCTGAATCTCCACTTTCGCACAATTGATTGTGCAGAGAACTCCATATAGCCCACCCTCGACACTCTCCATATATTTGACCTCACATTTCCACACACTTACATCTCCCAGGAACCTACACTTCCACACCACTAGTTTCTAAAAATATCGATCTCTCTTCGTGATCTATACTTAGTGAAATTTTCATCCATATCTTGCACTTTGCACATTGCTCGAGGGTAATTTATGATCCATTAATTGGTTCCAATTTGCAAGGTAAAGGGATATTATTTGAGATTAATGTGGATTAATTATCCCATTTTCCCATGCCACTTATTTTCCAAAGTAACTTCCATTTATGGTTCCCCGTATTTTGAAGAAAATTTGTACGTTCCGAAGGGATGTTTTAGTAAATTTTGCTCATTCACTTAACCTTTAAGAAACTTGAGCTTCATAGTTCAGTGCCACATATATCAAAGTTCTTTGAAAGAATAAGAAATATGGTATCTAGGAGGAAATAACCTTTTTGTGGGCATACACTTAATTCTATTGCGTGCCAAGATAAAGACTTTCATTGGTCTTTACCATGTCAATGGTTTCAAAGTTTAACTCTTGAACAAAAGAATAGTAACAAAATTTGTACAACTAGCTTAGTTAATGTTGGTTGCATTCCCGAAGTCTTCGAATTTAGGGAGTTGGTTTCCCAGTGTGCATGAATATTTGATTAAAAAAGCATAATAATTCGAGTAGTTGTCGAAGGGAAGAACCATGTTCCATTAACTCCCAAGTTATTTAAAAGAATGATTTGACTTACCACATCCAACAAAAGTCTTAATCTTTCTGAAGCCAACTCTTTTATGGATTTCCAGGGTGGTGGGATATATTTTCTAAAGGATTTCATGGTTCCATCTGTAGAAGTTCCAACTGATCTTTCGATCATCGACATAACTTTGTTGGTGGAGCCATATCGGGATTTTTCAGGGCTGTTTGTATGATTGATGGGACAAGAATCCAATTCTCATATCCCTAGGTAAGTATTATATATGTATTGCATTTTTCTTTTCAAAAGGAATTTATATTTGACTGGGCCAAGTAATATCAAATGGGATTTCCTTTCATCTAGCCAATTATGATTTCCTTTCATGATTATGTATCTATTCCTGACAATTGCCTATTGTAATGTGTTTGAGGGGTTACCCCTTAGAAGTATTTTGGATGTTGAGAACGAACCCGTTCAATATTGGTACCCTGTACTTTGGAAGCATAAGTCACCGTTCCATTTTTTTCTCATTCAAGATATATTTTTGAAAGAATTTAGATTTATGTTGACTGGAGAAGTACCAACAAGGGCAACCCAACAAGCAAAGGTTTTTCTAAAAGGAAAGGGAGTTTGTGTACACCAAGAAGATCATACCTATGGAATGTAAGAACAACTTATGTATAAAATCTAGGCTATTACAAGGGCTAGGAATATGAATGTTGGTGGGTGCTTCCGATATTTTTTTGTGATAGGTATTTTGTTGTAGAGGTCGATAGACAATATAACACATGGTATACCCTTTTTGATAGAAAGAGAAAGAGGCAATTGATCTCATTTCCCTTTACTGTTTCCAACGCAACAGTAAGAAACACCTCCCACTTGTTAGAAATGTATGAAATGCTAATTAAATGCATTTAATATGAAAGAATCATAGCCTCTCCAAGGTTTTGATCCCGAGGGGCTGTTTTTGCAACAATTTGCATCCATGCGTTATAACAACCATTTTATAAGGATTGCCAAAGGAACTGGTGATAATGACCCAAATACCCCAAAGAAAAAGGAAAAACAACCATGTAATGATGATATAGTCACCGAGGTTAGTTCCAACACTCAACAACAAAAAAATAGAACAAGGCAAAGAGGTAATATGCTACCAATGTTCAATCTTGTTTTGTTCCCCATATAGGTAGGATTTCCTCCTCTGCACAAAAGAAACACGAATCAAATATTAGAAGAGAAGAGAATGATGAAGGATGTGCTGGAGGAGACGATGAGGATGACCCACCCCCTGTTAATATTGAAAGCACTGTTGGCCTCCCATTTTTCCATATTTTAAACACCATTTTCTCACTATTTTCCTAGTACTACACCTAAACTAAACTCCATTATTCTACAAATCCATGCTCCTAAGACTAAAACCTTGCAACAAACATTAAAGAGGTACTAGTTGATTATTATATTTAATTTCCTAAGTTTTTAATAGGTTTAATGAGTTTTTGGGAACTAATGTTTACCTATGAATAATTGTAGTTCAATTATTGCACCAACTATGGAGTTTTGGTACCTAGGTTTGGAGGTTTTCCTATATGCGTGCACCCAGGAGGAAAAATAGAACATGGGTTTTGTAGGTCCAGTCCCCAACATGGTTCGTGTCCTCTGGCTTGATTTCTAGATCATCCATGAGAGCACCAGACTTCGATCAAACACAAAGTAAAAGCCTTCTTGTGCCCAGGCTGTTCATGGGGAATCTTCCAAAATGAGAATGAGATGCTATTTGTATGAATTTTGTCATACGAATATCAAAAGATAAAAACTAATTTCTTTGAAGTTCATCTCAATTGCTAAATATACCATATGGATAGTGGAAGGTTAAACATGGTGGATATCTTTGTTGCCTTTTTCATTTTGGGTGTTTTTTTCACGAGAGTGCATGGAATACTCTTATCTCTCTACTTAGGGTTCTATATGTATGTAGTGCCTCAATGTAATCAAAGTTTCACAAAGAGGAGTTAATTCATGATATTGTAGCCGTCTATTTTGGATCCAAGAGCATACTTGATCACTGTTGTTTATATTCATACTCAATCTATGTAATGGAGCATATGTTGCGAGTTTATACTACATTTTAATAAAAGTATTCATTCTATAACCTCATGGTGTTCTCTTGATCGTGTTACTATAAATTTCAAAGTCTTGCTATCAGTTGGAAAGGGCCCACCAATCCAGGATGCAATGCTTGTGCTATATCGTTGCTAGAATAGTTTGAATGCTATAGTAGTAGTTAATTTCATTAACATTTTATATGCTGGTGTTTTATTTCTTATGTTCCATCAANTCTTGCTATCAGTTGGAAAGGGCCCACCAATCCAGGATGCAATGCTTGTGCTATATCGTTGCTAGAATAGTTTGAATGCTATAGTAGTAGTTAATTTCATTAACATTTTATATGCTGGTGTTTTATTTCTTATGTTCCATCAATGATTTCATAATTACAATAAGATTTTAACCTGTGAATGGTTCATAAAATTACTTGTTTTCTCTTTTGTTATAGTTTATGAGACTGGAATTGGTAGTTTAGTTCATTTTCAGAGATAATCAATAACATCATTTTCACTTTATTAGGGATAAGTATTTGTTTTGTGGTTCACTATATTCTATTAAAATCATGGCTTAACTCTTTGGTGGATGTAAGTTATAAAGTGCTCTTTACAATTACAATTCCACAATCCTATATATATCGATTCAATAAGTAATAGAAAGACATAAAAGCCTGGAAATGTCCTGAGCCTTCTTTGTGAGAGTTGATCCCAAGGGATTGGTAATTGTCCTTTAGATTTTTCATTGTTGTTTAAGATAATCAATTAATACTGTTGGCGACGGAAGTCATCCCTGGATTGCAGCAGGAGCAGAGCCCGACGCCCATCAGTTTGTGTCACAATTTGTTTCATGGGGTGATCGTTTGGAAGCCAACTCAAGACGGTGTGGTTCTAACTCCGAAACTAGGTCAGGTAGGCGTGGGAAGGTGAGGTCTTAATCAAACTTCAGACAGTAAGTTGTAGTAAGGGTGAGTAGGGGGAAGACTTGTATCATAAAGATGCAATGGTCTGTCGTAAACATCAGGTCTCTAACAGACTGTAGAGGAAAACATCTAAACGCAAGATCTTCTTACATTCAAATGCAGAAAACTGGAGAATACAACAATGCAACCATAAATCCTTTATCATAACATAATTGCAACCATTCGCACGAATCAGTCGATCACGAAATCTCTCAGTATGAGATCAAAACTAGATGGAGTGAGAAGATTGTCTGCCATTAAACAAGAAATCTTACATCCCAATACATAGCCAGAGAACTAGAGTCTGTTAAAAATTTACAATCGGGAGCGGTGCTCTACCATCGATACTGAAAAATATCAAAATTAAGTATATATATACTACTAAACATTTTCCCAACAGAGGCCCACGGGACTTTCGGGATGAGGAGTCTCTTCAATCAAATCTGGCCTGCACTCCCCTGTCATACGCCACCTTAATTTTTCTTGGCTCGTGCCAGGGGGTAGCTGGGCCCTTAAATGCTGAATTAGCATGTGCAGGCTTTCCTGGCGAGTTGAGGACTCGGCGTGGCTTCCTTGAAAAGAACCAGTACAGAAGACCGACTAGGGCAGGCTTTCGGCTGGGACACCCATACTTTGCAATAAATGAGTGAGGGGAGGTTTCAACCACCCTCTTTCTTCTTCATTCATTCCAGCAGGAACCGGGCCTTGGATTACATCGAACCAACATATTGGAGAACATAATCCCCCCTCCTAAAAATTAACTTGGCACTTTCGGCCTCCCCTTTGTACAGTTCTTTTACTTTCTCAAGTGACCACGGGCCGTGACCCTACGTTTGTCTTCCAGAGTGCTTTCGACGTTTCAGGATTCGAGGTTTCGAGAGGTGAAATGACAAGGTGCGCTTACTCCTTGAAGTCCCGAATGCCGACGAGACACGGATGTGTGCCACGCGTCCTTCAGATGAACGACCCAGATAGTATTCGCTACTATAAAGGGGGTTTCCTTCGTTTACACACTCGCCTGATGTGACCTGGTGCTAGGACCATGGGCTCAGCTTTGAAGGATGCTTATCGACATTTCGTCGATCGACAATTTCAACTGCAATAGGTGGGAGGCTCCTTGTCCCCCGAAACACCGATCCCCGACACGTCGACTGGTTGCCACCTGTCCCAACTGGATCGGATGACCCAGACTTGTCTTGAAATATGGGAGCTATATCATGTGCTAAATCTCGGACAACTTGACAGCCCCGAAAACCCGATGACCGTCGATCTAATTTGTAGGTGGATCTTGGCTGCTGTCAACAAAGCTTCGCCCGCTCGCTTGACTTGTGATCGGAAAAGAGATTCTCCCGCGTTGCGCTGGGGCGCTTCCCGTGTATCTTGTAGACCTGGGTATTATTGAGCCCAAGACAAATAATGTCACTAACATTAGGCTCCATGGGGGATAGAGTCGTCCCTGTGATGCTCTCAGGACTCATTTTGCAGTTCCAGTGCCTTGTTGTTGGGCTATGGAGTCAAGTTCAAAACCTCTTACTGAGAAATATATGCCGAAAGGGAAAATAAAACCAACAAATGCACCTACTCAAAAGAGCTTATTTATGTATAGGCCCTAAGCTACTAAACTGAATATATATGAGCTAGGTGAAAGCAAATTTCCACCATAGCCACCCATGCTGCTTGGTGATTCGTCCCTTCTCTTTACTGCAGATGCTCCATAAAATGCTAGGGAGGTATGACAGCCAGATGAAGATGAGGTTAACCATGATGTCCATACCCCCAACAATTGAGAAGGGGAATAAATTTATAGGCTCCAAAGCCTTTGGGAAGCACAACTCCATATAAGACCCCACAGGGTCACAATATATAGTGCCAGGGGAGTTTAGTTGGTCAGAAAACATCTCTTGTCCTCCGTGGCTGTTCACCTATGGCATGATGTCTTCAAAGTGCACAAGTGGGTGGAAGACAGATGCAGGCTGGCCAATTCCAGATGACCCCTGCCCACAAACAGGCTCTGGATAGGAGATGAGATGTCTACTAATCCCCTCCTCTTTATGCTGCTCGGTGCTTCCCGCAAGCCTAGTAGAGCTGATTTCCACCCATGGCCTTTCCTTAATTAATAAAGGAACAAGCTCTATAATGTGGTCTTGGAAATCTTTCTTAACGCAATACTCCCTTATGAGTATTGGTGGATTAATATTTATAGAACATTTCAGGAAATCTGAAATGTAGGACTCCATGTATATGACCACTGGATTGTGGGGAATATGACAAAACCCTGGCCACTTTAGAAGACCATGATGCTCCTTTGCAAAAAATTCTCTGCTCACAAAAGAATGTCCCTCTCCCTCCTTGAAAAGCCACTTTGGATCTTCTGCAGCTGCAACTTTTACCCCAGAAAGATGATATTCAAATCAAGGAGCAGTAGGCTCTAGGTCATAATGACCACTTCTGGGTTCTTGTTCCAGATCTGATCCATAATTGCTATATCCTTGTTCAAATTCTGAAACAGACTGATAGTCTTCTTCCTCCTGTATATGCAAATCTGCCTTCTTATGAGTCCACCTACTAGCCCTGATGTTTCCTTCAACCTCTATAGCATCCTCAAACAGATGTATCAATGATGAGGATTTCCTCTCTCTCAGGAGGAAGACTAGCTCTAGATGCTGAGCCATGATATAGTACACCATAGCAACAGTCTCCGTGGGTCTGATCTCTACAGGCAAGCTATGATAAGCACTAAAAAATCTTCTGTTGAAAATAATCAAGGCTTCATCTTCCCCTCTCCTCAAGGCGTTAAACTCGGACCAATATTGATCAAGGGACTTGTTCTCACCCCAACTTTTTAAAAAAGCATGGTATAGTTCGGTCCAAGAACCAATAGAACCGGTCTCCAGACATCTAAACCACGCTGCAACATCTCTAGACAGGGAACGTGAGAACATCCTCATGACAACATCTTCGTGAACGATCTCAAACTGATCAATAAGGGTCTCAAAAGCCTCCATATGCTTCTCGGCTGTAACATGACCTTCCCCAGAGAATTGAGGAGGATACTCAAAGAAATAATTAGGATAAGGGTTAAGGAGATATGGCAGCCTCAGAGATTTAAACAACCTATTTTTGATTTTGACTTGAAAAGCAGTAGGTTGATCATGGGTTTCAACAAGAGGCTGGGAGGGCTCAGTAGGAAAAACAGGGGGGAACAAGGTCTGAGAAGACTGTGAATTATTCTCAACCTCCTCAGGACTACAAGGGCACTCGACTCCAAGAGGAGGTGTGATACATATCTCATCTTCATGGATAGGCAGAGGTGAAGGCACAAGATCAATATCTTGAACACAAGAAGAGGGTATCCTTTCTTCTTCTGAGTGGATAAGAGGAGGCTCAAGGACATCAAAATGTACAAAGGAGAGGAAAAAATCCTCTATAAATGAAGGGAAAGAGAAGAATGAGCTGACAAGGAAATACAAAACTTCATGCAGTAAGCTCATAAACTGATACTTGGTCTTTCCCTTCGACATGGACTTCCTTTTGTCAACAGAATCCCTTCCAGTGGAGTCTTTAAATGTGGAGTCGCCAGGTGAATGCTATGCAGAATGAGTGTGTCCGGTCCTTGTTCACCATCAAAGACCAGAACTGAGCTTCGTGTCTCCCAAGAGCTACCAGGTGTAGCCAGAGGCACTGCAACAGAGGAGTTACTAGGTGGAATGACCTCAGAGGAGTCGCCAGGTGCAAGTGCAATCTTCAATGGTTCTGATGTCTGATGCACCTTCAGAATCAAAAGCTCGATGTCGTTCAATCCCAGGGAAGATTTTCAACTTCATCCCCGACAACGGTGCTAGAAATGTTGGCGACGGAAGTCACCCCTGGATTGCAGCAGGAGCAGAGCCCGACGCCCATCAGTTTGTGTCACGATTTGTTTAATGGGGTGATCGATTGGAACCCAACTCAAGACGGTGTGGTTCTAACTCTGAAACTAGGCCAGGTAGGCGTGGGCAGGTGAGGTCTTAATCAAACTTCAGACAATAAGTTGTAGTAAGGGTGAGTAGGGGGAAGACTTGTATCAGAAAGATGCAAGGGTCTGTCATAAACATCGGGTCTCTAACAAACTGTAGAGGAAAACATCTAAACGCAAGATATTCTTACATTCAAATGCAGAAAACTGGAGAATACAACAATGCAACCATAAATCCTTTATCATAACATAATTGCAACCATTCGCATGAATCAGTCGATCACGGACTCTCTCAGTATGAGATGAAAACCAGATGGATTGAGAAGACTGTCTGTCATTAAACAAGAAATCTTACATCCCAATACATAACCAGAGAACTAGAGTCTGTTAAAACTTTACAATCAGGAGCTGTGCTCTACCATCGATACTGAAAAATATCAAAATTAAGTATATATATACTACTAAACATTTGCCCAACAGAGACTCACGGGACTTTCAGGACGAGGAGTCTCTTCAATCAAATCTAGCCTGCACTCCCCTGTCATACGCCACCTTAATTTTGCTTGGCTCGCGCCAGGGGGTAGCTGGGCCCTTAAGTGATGAATTAGCATGTGCAGGCTTTCCTGGCGATTCGAGGACTCGGCATGGCTTCCATGAAAAGAACCAGTACAAAAGACCGACTAGGGTAGGATTTCGGCCGGGACACCCATACTTTGCAATAAATGAGTGAGGGGAGGTTTCAACCACCCTCTTTCTTCTTCATTCATTCCAGCAGGAACCGGGCCCTGGATTATGTCGAACCGACATCTTGGAGAACACAATCCCCCCTCCTGAAACTTAACTCGGTGCTTTCGGCCTCCCCTTTGTACAGTTCTTTTACTTTCTCAAGTGACCACGGGCCATGACCCTACGTCTGTCTTCCAGAGTGCTTTCGGCGTTTTGGGATTTGAGGTTTTGAGAGGTGAAATGACTAGGTGCGCTTTCTCCTCAAAGTCCCGAATGCCGACGAGATGCGAATGTGTGCCACGCGTCCTTCAGATGAACGACCCAGATAGTATTCGCTACTATAAAGGGGGTTTCCTCCATTTACACGCTCGCCTGATGTGACCTGGTGCTAGGACCGTGGGCTCAGCTTTGAAGGATGCTTATCGGCATTTCGCCGATCGACGATTTCAACTGCAATAGGTGGGAGACTCCTTGTCCCCCAAAACATCGATCCTCGACACGCCAACTGGTTGCCACCTGTCCCAACTGGATCGGACGACCCAGACTTGTCTTGAAATATGGGAGCTATATCATGTGCTAAATCTCAGACAACTTGACAGCCCCGAAAACCCGATGACCATCGATCTACTTTGTAGGTGGATCTTGGCTGCTGTCAACAAAGCTTCGCCCACTCGCTTGACTTGTGATCGGAAAAGATATTCTCCCGCGTTGCGCTGGGGCGCTTCCCGTGTATCCTGCAGACCTGGGTATTATTGAGCCCAAGACAAATAATGTCGCTAACAAATACTACACAATGTATGAAAACTGAGTCACATCTATGTATACAAAACTTGTTTATATAAAAGAAGAGCAGTGCCACCACATGTTCATCACATTGAATATATTGATTATGGATTCAAGAGTTAAGAATTATTGCTCAGAAGATTTACCTTTGGACTAATAAATCCAATTTAAGATCAACAATTTATGAATGGGGATTCAATACCTTTATAGCCGATTGATTGAAAGGGATGGTTTGAAGTAAAACTTATGGTCATAATTAGCTTATTAAGTGAAATATTGCATCTTGAATCTTGGAAGGAGATTTGACAAAAGAATTAGCTATTAGTTCTTTCTTTCAAGTTATTTACCGGCACTTGAGTATTTTTGTGTGTGAAAACTTAACATCCATTCATTAATAATTAGGATGAGAACATATCATAGAACATGATCATGCATATATCAAAGATCTATGCATGACATACAAAGTTATTTAATTTATGCTCATACTTGATATCAATCTCGTGGACAAAGTTAAGTTGTTCAAAAGGTTTGATTGATGGTTTGTTAGTATCTTAATGGATGATTGGATTGAAGTGTGGTTCACTTATCTCTTGAGAAGTTAGAGTAGTTTTAACTTTGATCTTGTACTAACACATACATCTTGTACTAACACATATTGTGTATACAACTCACAAATTTACGAACCAGATTGACAAGTACATGGTGTATTAAAGTAACAATTAATTAACCCAACATTTTTGGCATTGTTGCCAGGGAGCTATTAAAAGGTAAATGGTAGAAGGATAATTTTAGTTAGTTATTTCTATTTTGGTTTTCTCACTACATTACATATTTGGTGGAGGAAAAGACGATAAGATGCAAAGGCACCCTTGCTTCTGAATTTTTTCAAGGGTTCTAGCCCACCACATTCACTTTGGTGAGTCTATCCAAACCCTTTTCTGTCATGTCACTGACTAATGGTTAGGCCTAGAGATAAAAAAGATATGTTTCTTAAATCAACAAGCAATATTCTAGGTGATTTATTTTGTAGTACTAGGACCCCTGCTATTCATCTCACTAAAAGGTATACAAGAAGTTATTTACAGGAAGGAGAAGGTTCCACATCAAAGGTGACTCATTAGTACATATGGGCTCAAAATGCGATGAAATATTTCCACATTTCTATAATTCATGGAAAAATACATTAAAATTTTGTCTTTCTTTTATTTTATTTTTGGTTTGGCCCCGACGTTCGCCGATATAGCGTCAGATTCTGGAAACCATCTATATATCCATGAATTTTCATTGCTATATTGTCACTTGTGCCATGTGTGTGAACCTGATGCAGGAGCATAGGCTCATGAAAATGAAGTCACCCATGACTTCATCAAAGTTGAGTAAATCAAAGGAGACCTAGGGTCTCACACTTGTGTAATTTGTTATTTTGGATAATGGGCAAGGATTCTAGATCCTTTCCACTTGTAAAAGATAAGATAGGGTTTGTTAATGGTTAGTGAGTCACTGATGACTCGTAGGGGTCAGTTGAGTTTATTAAGGACTCTGTTCCTTAATCATAGGATCTGGAAACAGAAATCCATTGTAATTAAATACAATTTTTGGTTGATGATTAGATAGCTTAACCGAGTTTAATCTGGCTGAGTCTAGATGAGGGTTAGCTCACAGGGCTCGAGGAGAGAAAGCAGAGAACAGACTGAATATTTGGGTCAGGAAGAGATCGACAGAGTGTGATAGAAAGAGAATACAGACAGATGTAAATAATCAATAGAGAATTATTAATGGATTTTTTTCTTCTTGTGTAAATACTTTGCACTCATGATTGTTTTTGGTTCGATTATGATTTTCTCGTTTTCATGGATTGAATAACAGTAATTCATTTGAATGGTTTATAAAGGAATTACTTACGAGAAGGATTTCGTAAAGTTTGGAAACCTTTACAGCCATCACAGTGAACCCTGGATTATAAATACCATTTGTATATACTAACATTCTATTCAAGCTGTGTATAACCATTTCTGTTATCGATTGGAAAGAATGGGATACATCTGACTCATCAAGGGAGCATCGAATTCCATGGAGCATGTGTTTGAATCGATGGATGAGATTAAGAGCAAATGGAAATGTACAGTCTGTATGCATTTCTAATATGTACAATATTTGGGAATCAACGATCGTGA
>WSFP011399587.1:0-26711 GCA_009831015.1 Picea engelmannii
ATAATCTTGTTCAATCTAAAATATCTACACATTTTCTCTAACATCCATCTTTCAATAGAATATTACAATGTTACAATATATTAGAATATTAGAATATTATAATGTAATAGTAATGCAATATTACAATGTAATATGGCATTACCATATTACAATGTAATATGGTAATCCCATATTACATTGTAATATGGCATACAATATGGTATACCATATTACAATGTAATATGGTAATACCATATCTCATGTAATTTTTTTTTTTAAACGTAAAGTCATTGTCACAATATCAACGATAGTTCGTCGGAAACAAATTTTGTATTTTACCACAACCGTCACAATAGCGACGAAAGTTCGTCACAATTTTCCATGAATTTTCGTTGCACTTACAGCATTTGCGTCATAAGTTTGGTCTTGAGATATATTTTTGTCGATATTGCCACTGATTTTCGTCGCAAGTTGCAATGGTTTTGCATCTCACATTCAGCATCTGCGTCGTAAGTTATTGTCTTGGCATAACTTTTCGTCGTAATTGCCACACTTCTTCGTTGTTATTGCAACATAATTTCATCGTAATTACGATGATGCATAGGGTTAACCGATATTGAAGGTGGTGACACATGGAGATCTTATTTCGTTGATGTTTCCACGCACACCTGGATCGTGGATATAGTGACGAAATTATTCCGACGAAAAAAAAATCTCGTCTTTCGTGGAAATTGTGATGGATAAGTGTGGCAATATAAACGAAAAATTGTCGCAAATTTGGTCATATGTACTAGTGCACATAATTGCAAAAGGTCAAGTGTGGATCTAGAAGGAATACTACCACTATAGAATATGAAGACAAAAAATTGGTAGACACAACTTGCTTTGGACTTCCCTCAATGATGTTTAGTTCATATGGGAGAGTACAGTTCTCAAAGAGAAGTTGGAAGTAGTTGTCTTCCTAGAAACAACAACTTTATATATACCATTCTTCACAATCTTTTTTGAAATACCCCATGCATATATTTATGTATTATACTCCAATCTAATGTAAGGATATGTCACCTTAAGGAGACCAATTGTCATTTTTGGATGTCATTAGGATTTTGAGGCTGCAAATTTTAAATGATAATAATGTGCTTAATACTTATAAGATTTTCTATTACAACCCCAATTTGGAAATGACATCTCCACTCTATGTTTAATGGCATTGGTCATGTTATAATTAGGTTCATAAATAGAGAGATAATCATGCAATAAATTTCCCATGAGGGTTTTGAGGCACCAACTTAAAATGAGTATAAATTCTATGATACTTCTCTAATTTTCTATTATGACTTTAATTTGGAATCACCATAACCACTCTACTTCAATTAGTGATAGTATAGTTTCAATCTAGTTTCTTTGTTAAAGATATATACTTTGCAATGTTCATGTCTGCCACTGAAAAAACCCCTAGAATAGTTTATTTTAAATTAGTGATATCTTCACTTCCTGAACTTCAATTTGAATTATTTGTTTGTCTAGAATTGGGTATTTTTTGAGAGGAACTTAGATTTGCAATTTATTTCTTCATATTCTACATAGAAATATTTAGAATGGATATGTGTGTCATTGACCTATTTTTCCTTCTGGAATTCACAAAAGGAAAACAAATTCTTCCACTTATTTCCCAAGAAAGAGCTCCAATACCACTTGTTATGATCCTTAACCATTGAAATTGAATCACAAGAAATATATTAGAAATTCCCTTTTACTTGATTATATCCAAAATACCCTTAAAGTAGGTAAACACCATACAATGATCATTTTATGGAAGGATCAACTCATGTTCACTTGCTTCTTTGAGGGGGCAACCTCCTAATGATCTAAGCTCCAATGCATGATCCATAAGGAGGATTCCATCATTATTATAGCTAGCTAGAAAATCCCAATCATGATCAAATGTTGACTACCTAGTGGACCTTCTTTAATGAGGTCACATTACATGTATTCAATGCTAACTACCCATCATGCCTTATTTAATAAACATAGTGGGCCAAATTGAGCTTACATTGAATGAACACCATCATTATTTAATAAACATAATGGACCAAATCAACCTTACATTCAATGGCCGCCACTATTATTACTCTAGTGGGCCCTTTGACCCCTCATTACATTCCATATTTATTTATAGCTAGCCAACAAATCTTAATCATAACCAAATTAACTACCTAATGGACCTTCTTCGACGATGCCACATTACATTTACTCAATGCTATCTACAAAGTGTGCCTTATTTAATAAATATATTGAACCCAATCCACCTAGCATTGAATGACCATCACTATTATTACTCTAATGGGCCCTTTGACCACCATTGCATCCCTAGGGAGGATTCCACTAGAAAATATTGCCTCAAAAGGCCTTAATGCTAAGTCTGGGCTCTAATACCATATTGTGGTAAACCCATGATCCATTTATACTTCCATTGGATCACTAGATAACCTCATCATAAATTTTCCTTCTCTTTTGCTATCATAAATTTTCATTCTCTTTTGCTTATTGTAGCTATACAAGGAGCTTCCAACAATGCCTTTTCCAATATTAATGCAATTACTAAATGTAGAATAAATTAACATACAATGCATTGAATTTATTTGTCTTCTACATAACATGTAATCATCTAAAACATAATTCATTTATGTATAATAACCATAACACAAAAGTTACGTCTATCAGACATTTCTTCCTTCATACACACCATACATAACAATGTATACATTTAATATAAAAATATGTGAATTATCACCACATTGTAAGGGGCATACCCTAACCTCCCTACTTTAGGATACCTAGGAGTTAGTCAATTGATGTATGCAACTATCCTCTTAGAATAAGACCCTTTATATAGTAGTGGGTAATTATTTAATGTAAAAGGGTCCACTTTATAAGGTCCATTAGGTAGTTGGTACTCATTAATGACAAGATCACAATTAGTTATAGTTTTTCTACTAAGAATCTATTTAAAGAGGATAGGAGCCTATGTAATGTTTGACTGAGTATTGTTGTATTTGGTTTTTTTCTCTGTGAAAGGTCAGCCCACCTTAAGAGGCAAGTAAACATTGCTTTCTTTTTTCTCGTTATCATAATACAAAAGGTATATTTCACATATTTCATCTTATTTTTGTCTTGTATTTGAGTTTCTGCATTTATAATCTCATATATACCTAATTTGTATTTTAATTCTAAAGTTAAAAAACACTACACATATAAACATAACATTCATATGTTAATAACAAACTTACACGAAAAAAAAACAATAAACATATTTATATTTTTTTTAAGATTTACATTTGAAATAAAATTGAATATATATTTATCTAACATAATTCATTCATGTACAATAAACATAACAAATACGTTACTCTACCATACAATTATCCATTCATACACACCATACATAAAAATGTATGAATTTAATATCAAAACATGAGAATTCCATTCATACACACCATACATAAAAATGTATGAATTTAATATCAAAACATGAGAATTATCATCACATAAACATAACATTCATATGTTAACAAAATCACACAAAACAATAAAAATATTTATCTTTTTGTTAGTGTTGGCAGCAACACATGCTTTTTGATATTGTACACGATTGAAAGAATTTGCATCTTTCTGTAACTGCCATCAACCTGTCTATAAACACTTTTCTGAGTTTATTATGACTGATTGGGTTAAAGCCTACTTCATTAATTTTTACTATTTTGAATTTCGATTGTTTTATCGTTAATTCATGACTGCAAGCATGAATTAAACATAAAACTTGTCTTGTTGTTTTAATAATTTCCTGCCTTAGGTATATCATTCAACAAACCATTCATATGCAATTGAAATATAAATCTTATAAAATGGTTGTTAGACCCATTTTTTTGTGTTAATACGATTATTGTTTCAATGGTTTGATAGTTTTTGATTTGTGAAGAGCCTTTGATATTTTTTTTTTATAGTCTTGTCATGAATTCGGTGGTCATACCAACAGTCATACAAATGAATACACACCTATTGTACTCGCGTCCTCACCTCACCTTGTTGGCTTAACATATTAATGAGCCATTCATTACATGCATAGGGTTTTGGTACTCTGTATGTTTGGCTCTCATCACAAGGGATGGTAAGGATTACAATCAAACCCCTGGTTTTCACTCCCATTATTCGAGTTATGATAACACACAGGCTATGTTATTTTTATGTCTCCACTCTCCATTCAGAATTGTTTCTACTGCTCACACGATTCGAACCTAAAACTATCCAGAGTAACCCCTGTTGCATTCTGGTTACATTTGTCATGGCGCTTGTTGTTCGCTTGGAGCTGAATGGATGTCAGGATTTACTTTCTCATGACGATGCGATTGAGGACCTAAAAATCCAGGGCTGGGATGTGTTCCTTAAGAAATTTGAGGGTTATAATCTTCAAGTGGCTAAAGCTTTCGTGCAAACCTTCGATGGTTGCAAAGATAAAATTGGGGATGCACAATTAGAATTGTCAGAGGAGTTTGTGAGCAAAGAAATAGGGCTTCCATCAAAGGGTAAAAAATAGTTCAAAAATGCCTGAATTGAAGGAGTCTTGTGGAGTCTGTTTATGACATCCTGAAAGATCAATTGTTGTGTAAAAGGTATTTCTATCTCCCTGGTAAAACCTAGATGGCACAGTTTGTTGTTAATTCTCAAGCAATTCGTGACATGCGAAGGTCGATACGGATTGATTTTCCTCTACCATATCTATTTACTCATGCATTTCATTGGTTTCGATTTAGATATGCCATTTTACTTGTTGAGAAGCCTATATAAGATGTCCAATCAATATAAAAGACAAGGTGTTGATTCAAACATGTTCCATCATGGATTAGTCAAGATATTGTTGATTATCACCTGTCGACTGTAGGTGACTATTGGGAGAATTTTTTGATGAGGAATGGTTTTTACCAGACTGTTCCTACAACAAACCCTAACTTAAACAAGCCATTGATTGAAGACTAGTTCGGTATTTCGATCAATGAACCAGAGTTTATCAACAGAAACCCTCTAGACGTAGGGACATCGAGTAAGTCTTCAACTACAAGATTTCCTGAGCAAGAGACTGTTGAATTGAAGGTAATTGACCCTCTTGTGCCTAAGATTGATGCTAGCTTGAACGTTGTTATTAAATCGGATGTCGAGAAACCTTGCAAAGGAACAAAACAACAATGCACAGACTTAGGGTTCAAGAACAAGAAGGCAAGTCACCTAATTTCGAGGAAACTAAGGAACTGAAATGATACTCATATGAGCTCGATCGGTCCGATCAAGATCGATGAGGTTTCGGATCCTGAGATAGAGGATTTTCTAGTTCGAGAAGATCCAAAACTGCAGGGTTCCAAGAGGGAAGTTATCGTTCCTACTGAACCTTATGATTTCGTGACAAATTTGCCACCATGCCTTGAAGGTAAAGAAGGGTTCTCTGGTATTATGCATGATCAGAAGCAAACAATAGGTAAGACTGAAACATCCATGTTTGACTATGCACTTCATCAACCTGCCATCTCTCCTGTACAATGTGATGTATGTTTCCATTGGGTCGAGCGGTATTACACCGACATTCCTCTCCTACAGTCCAGAATTAAAACTCTTACTACCCGGAATGACTTGTTGCAGCAAGAAAACCATGACCTCAAGGCACACGCCGAGAGGAAAGCTAAATGTATTAAGACAACAGGAAATATAGTCATCAAGAATGCAACCAGTGTCAAGGTGATAATAAATTTTGAACTACCTGACCCCTCTTTAGTTAACTTTTAATGGTAAACACTTTGATTTTATTTTTCGTTTTATCTCTGTTATGTAATTCAAAATAAATCGATTTGAAGTTTGATTTGATTTACTAAAATTAAGATTGGCTACAGAATCTTCGATTCTGTAGCCAAGTCTCTTTTTACAAAAAATAGTAATTAGTTATGATTAATTGTTTTTCTGATTTATTAAAATTATTTTGTTTTTTTTTAGGAAATTGGAGATGTTGTTGTTGATTACTGGGAGGAAATATATTTCAATTATACACAAGTGATTAGTAGTTTCTTTTTCTTCATGTTTTATAGAAACTTTGATCTATTTTTTATGAAACCAACATTGTTATAAGTGGTTTCCAAACCCACTATTTTGGTAATTTTATTTTTGTTGGGAGATCCATCTCTATCCTATGAGATATGAGTATCTGGATCCCATGATACTTTAAATACTATTCACTCTTTTACTGAGGATCATCTTTTCTTGGAACATATTATGGACATGTAATTCTCATAACTGAATGGACAAGTGATTTCCATTGCGGCTTTAGACCTAGGTGACGTTGTTCCATTTATGTTTTGCTTTTTATTATGGAAGATTGATATGTTATGCAGCTTTAGTCTCATTAGCATGCGATGTTTCATTTTATTCAGTACTTTAAATTCTTGTCTATAACTTGTTGTTTCATATATTATCTATGTGATCGTCATTTCAACTTCAATGCCATAATTTATGCTTGATGTTTAGTTGATGTATCCAAAGAATGTTTCACATTGAAATTTCTTTTACTGTAATCATTCATAATCACAAGATCAACTTCAATGCCATAATTTATGCTTGATGTTTAGTTGATGTATCCAAAGAATGTTTCACATTGAAATTTCTTTTACTGTAATCATTCATAATCACCAGATCACTGGATCTACATTTTTATTACTCTGTCTTATATCCGAACTGTCAATGAACACCTTGAGTTTATTCAAGAGATGTTAGTACAAGTCCGTCACAGGTTTCTCTCACAGACAAGATAGCTGGAGGTTTGGATCACACAGAGACATAGACACAGTATGAAACTAATCTCAGGTTAGCTTTATTCACATCTAATTTATGTTATTAGTTTATTTATTAGCGAAACAAGACAGTTTAAATTGGTTGTGACCATTACTCTATCCTTGTTTCAAATCATGTTTTATTAGTATTTTTTTTTTAAGTTCTTATATCTTAGATTATAAAACAGAAAATATAAAAATATGTGCTTTCTTTATCTACTTTCAAAAACAATTACCAAACATTAATTTCGCAAGGCATTCATTAGAAACTTGCAATTTGTAAATACTCTGTTCATAATCGCATATTTATATTTATGTTTTTTAAACACTTGTAAATAATTAGGTTCACGTATATAGTATTATAGTTTTAGCTTTAGAGTATTTTATTTATGTTCTTTGTTTTAGGATCCTAATTGGCTAACAGAGCCATTAAACCCGTTAGAATAGATTACACCAAACGTCTTGGATTAATTACACAACCCTAGTCCGGATCTATTCTCCCAGTTGACGATGCGTCACCTACGCCCATCAACAAATGGCACTAGAAGGAGGGCCTGAATTCAATTGATGGCATGTAGAGGTCGCAAGATTCCTCCCCCACACACTCGCTCCCCTGTTGTAATGTGTAGTCACTTAGATGACAACATTACATTTGAAACAACAACTACCTCAAACGATAACCCTGAGATTCTCGTTGAACCAGTAACACTAGTTCCTCAAGGGGCCGACATCCAAGAAATTGTTCGTCGGTCACTCATAAGAATGCATAGTGCCTTAGCCTATATCAGACAACCTGGTAGGACACTTAATCAACCCCTTGACTTCTCGGATATCCGAGAACAACTTGAAGGCACTGGTCTGATCCAAAAATCGTTAGGTGGACATACTACCAATCCTATTGAAACGCCTATCCTTGGAGTTGGGGGATCTGGTATTCCACCTTCCCCACCTGATTCATCTCCATCCTCTCCAGGAGGAGAGTCTTCAGATGAAGGTAGTTCCTCATCAGGACCATCACAGCCTTTGACACCACCAACGCCCATGGAAAACCAAAACAATCCCGCCAGACCTTAGGTCGATCATGATGTCGTGGTTGTACCCGTACCTCAACACCCATTACCAAAACACCCGAAGAAATGGTTACCCAAATTTAATCCGGATTCCAAACAATCCGCTGAAGATCACATCAAAAAATGTATGTTGGCCATTAGACCCTGAAGTGTTGAACATGAGGATGTAGTATGAAGATTATTCCCTTATAATTTTGAGGGAAATTCCTCCACCTGGTATTTCACTCAATAGCCCCAAACCATTATCTCTTGGGACAAGTTTGAAACTTGTTTCTTGGAAAAATTCAAAGATGATAAATCTTCGGAAGTCTTGATTATGGAACTTTCCAGCTTAAAAATGAATCCTAAGGAAAAAGTGAAAGATTTTAACCAAATATTTCTTACGTTAAAAAATAAAATCCCTGTAGATTCAATACCAGTGGAAAGCCTAATTTTCGCATATCACACTAAGGCTTTGCATAATGACATTGCAGTTTGGGTCAAAAGGTCTAAAAAGAACACACTATTAGAAGCCTTTGAGGAGGCAAGCCAAATTGAAAAGGATATATTAATCTTAAAAGACAATCTCAATAGTGAAGTTGAAACAACTTCATCCTCTAAAAAGAAAACAGAAATCCTTACTAGGCCTCCTCAAGCTAAAAATCAACCAGAAATTTTAGACTTAGAAAGCTTGCACAAAGATTTCCAAAAATTGTCCAACCAGGTTGTTGACTTGAAAAGATCAACCAAGGAGGCATCCACAATCAAAGGAATTTTTAAACATCCTTTCAGAAAACCTTTTCCTCCCAACCAGCCAAACCCAACCACTGAAGGTCTAAATTTCGAAAGCTTGTAGTACGCTTTGCAAACCATCTTAGAAGCACATGATAATTCTGCTTTTGTCCCTCATGAAAGTTCTAAAGACGTAGTTGAGGAATAAGTACCAGAAGAGGAGGAATCATCCCCCAATATCTTCGGTCACTTCTCAGACAGTATCTTCCAAGCAAATTTTGAAACTGTTCATCCCTACAACACAAGAAGCAAAACACAAAACAAATCTTCTTCTGAAGTGAGTGATAATGTGTTTCCAAAACAGTCAAAGAAAACTGAATTTAAACAAAATTTAGCAGCCCCTGCTTTAGAATATGATTTGATTCAAGATCTAAAAAAATTGAGGGATAATATTTATGTTTTTGAATTGCTGAAATTTCCCCTTATTTTGTAGAAAATGCTTCAAAGTATCGTTGAAATCAGTAAAAACAGTGATCCTAGCAACAAGAAAACTGCAGAAATTGGTTCAAAAATAGTCAAAAAGATCCCAACTAAAACGACATCTAAACCTCCAGATAAAAGGGATTTAGCTGAAAAAACTGTAGAAAATGTAGATAAAACTGTTCTAGGGACAACAACTAAAAATCAATAGAATTTTGCGGTAAACACCCGGAAAAATGTCCCGCCTTTTTTGTTAACCTTTGAAATTTTTAATAGGAATGTACATAATTGTATGGTCGATTCCAGTGCAACGTCAAACGTGATGCCTCTATCTATTTGTCAAAAAATTAATGTAGAAGTTAAACCGTCTGATCTCAAAATCATTCAGCTTGATCGAACAAACGTTAAGGTAATTGGTGAGCTTAAGAATGTTCTGGTTAGATTATCTTCCAATCCTAAGGTTCACCAGATAATTGACATTATCATTGTGGATATCCCTGAAGTTTATGGTTTTTTTTTAAGCAGGGACTGGTCTGAACAAATGCATGGTTACTTTGCCACATATTGGTCTCATTTGTGGTTGCCTGAAAATGGACAGCCCAACAAAATCAAGATAAACAGAGAATGTTATCTGAAGCATACTGTGACAGATTTAAATGATCTTAATGAACCTTTCGTCACATCTGCAAACTCATTTTAAATGCAGGGAATGAATACCTTCTTTGGTAATTTCATGACTGAAATTTCTCCTATTACTGATCCTGGGCATCAATCAGAAGTTATGACCTGTACTCGAGCATCAAGTTTGCCAAGCATGCCAAACACTGATGACGAAACCCAAATCTGGTCATTGTACTTCTATGGATCCAAATCCAAAGAAGGAGCAGGTGCAGGTTGTGTACTCATCGATCCTGCAGGTAATAAGACTTTTATTGCTTGCAGGTTAGAGTTTGAATGAACTAATAACATTGTCGAGTACGAAGCACTTCTACAAGGCCTCAGGAAATATTTGGATATGGACGTGCAGAATTTGATGGTATTTGGTGATTCAGAAATCGTGGTTAGGTAGGAAAGAAACTCTATGCATTGCTTATCACCACATTTGAAAAGCTACCAAACTGAGGTATGGAGTTTAATGCAAAAATTTTCAGAATTTAACATAAATTCCATTCCTAGACTAAGTAATTCGGAGGCTGATTTATTGGCTAATGTCGCTTCTAAATTATTACCCGCAGAAGGTCTTTCTCCTAATGCATTTTCGATTGAATTTTTGTTCAGGCCGTCAATCCCGGATAACATCACCAATTGGAGAGTGTTCGACGATGATTAGTAGATCATCAACTTCTTGCATATGGAAGACACCTTCCAAGGTGCAATCATTGATGAAGGCACTCACTATGAGAACCTCTGAAACTTCACGGTAATATCATATTCTAGATCTCCTAATTCGACATCTGATCTGGTAAACTCTATCCCCAGATCTGTTGTAAGACTAGAGAAGTTTTATGACTTGCATGATAAATTTAGAGGGACAGTTAATTGTAAAACAAACAGTTTTTATTTTATTTATGAGTCGGTTAATTTAAGAACAAAGGACAATCCTCAAAATATTAATCTAGGAATGGGATGCTTCGAACAAGAATGATCTGCTTTCATAAAATTGTTTAAAGAATTTAAAGACGTTTTGCTTGGACCTATGATGACTTGAAAACATTTGACCCTAACATCATACAACATGTCATCCCCATGAAACCCCAGACTCGTCCTTTTTCAATAGAAATTGAGGAAGATGCACCCTAAATTAGAACCCACCATTAAAAAAGAACTGAATAAATTACTAACTGCAAAGATAATTTTCCCGGTAAGGCACACACAATGGGTGTCTAATCTAGTTCCTATAAGGAAGAAAAGTGGTGAAATTCGACTCTCTGTCGATTTTCAAAATCTAAACCGAGCATTTGATAAAGATAACTACCCCGTTCGTCCAATGGAACAGATTTTACAACATGTGTCTGGTTCCGAAAGACTGTCTTTGTTAGATGGCTTTTCAGGATACAACCAGGTCCTCATGTCTCCCTCAAATCAGCTTAAAACCACATTTCACACCCCATGAGGCACTTATGCCTACAGGAAGATGCCTTTTAGACTTATAAATGTCAGCGCCACTTTCCAGAGAGCAATAGACATTGCTTTCCGTGGCCTCATAAACCAATCAGTCGCGTTCTATCTTGATGACGTCACCGTCTTCTCTAAAAACAAGAAATATCGCTTGTCTCACCTCGAGGCTGTCTTGGAATGATGCCACAAGTTCAGTATATCTCTCAACCCTAAGAAATTAGTCTTTGCAGTAAAGCAAGGTAAACTGTTTGGGTTTATAGTGTCTAAATATGGAATGATTATTGACCCTAAAAGAACCCAAGCTATTGCTAAACTCTCCCCTCCCTCTTCCAAAAAATCCATGTAGTCCTTTTTGGGAAAGATTAATTTCGTCAAAAGATTTGTCCCAAGTTTCTTAGAAATGGTAAGACCATTGTAGAATTTAATTAAAAAGGATGTCTTGTACCATTGGGGACCACAAGAAAGTCAAGATTTTGATTCCATTAGAAAATCAATAGTAGAAGCTCCTTCCTTGATGAGCCTCGATTTTTCTCAAGATTTCATGCTTTACACCTTTGCTTCTAACGGATCTTATATAGTTGTGTTAACATAGAAAAACATTGAAAGTAATGAGATAACCATTGCCTTCATGAGCTCATCTTTCAAAGGAGGAAATCTTAAATACCCAACAGTGGATCAACAAGCATATGTTGTTTTTAAAGCAGTGAAACACTTCCGGCCATACCTGTTGAAATCGAGGACCACGGTTATTGTTCCTTACCCAGCTGTAAGAAACCTGTTAATACAAAAAGAACTGGATGAGAAAAGGGCAAATTGGATGACGTCAATACAGGAATATGACCTCGAAATAACCCCTGCACAGATTGTTAGAGGTTAGGGCCTGTGTAAACTAGTGGTTGATTCAATTAAAGAACAGGAAGGTCAAATCAACACCTTAACTATAAATCAGCATAACGAAAAACATATCAGTTGTGCACAAGTTGTTGCCAACTCCTGGTATGTTAACATTAAATTTTATTTGATACATGGATCTACTCCTCGTTATTTTGATCCTAAAAACAGAAGAGCACTCAGGTTAAAATCTGCATCTTTCCAGTTAATTAATGATGTACTATTTCAAAAGAACTTTGATGGTGTTCTTATGCATTGTTTAGAAAAGGATGAATCAGAGAAAGTATTATCTGAACTTCATGCAGGTGAATTCGGTGGCCACTTCGGTGGAGACATCACTGCTCACAAAGTTTTAAGAGATGGGTACTATTGGCCCACTTTGTTCAAAGATGCCCATGTATTGTGTCGTAAATGCATAATCTGCCAGAAGGCTGCAGGACGAGTGAAAAAGGTAGCATTCCCTTTGCAGCCTGTCATTGTAAATTCCCATTTTCAACAATGGGGTCTTGACATCATAGGACCGATTAATCCTTCTTCTTCACATCAACACAAGTATATCATTACAACAATGGATTATTTTACTAGATGGTCAGAAGCTATACCTTTGAAAGTGGTAAACACGAATCAGGTAATATCTTTCCTTAACTCTCATATCATCACTTGATTCGACATTCCCAAATGTTTGGTCTTTGATAACGCTTCTTACGTTTCATCTCTCAATATGAACATTTTTTCTTTGGAAAAAGGGATTAAACTGAAATATTCTGCCAGCTACTACCCTCAAGGAAATGGTTTAGCGGAATCAACAAACAAAAATTTAATCAAGATCATTAAGAGGAAAGTTTCAGAAAATCATAAGAATTGGCACACTGCACTGTATAATGCACTTTGGGTTGATAGGGTGACAGCAAAAGCTTCTGTTGGTAATTCCCCTTTCTTTCTCGTCTACGGAAGAGAAGTAATTCTCCCTCCACATGTTCTACTTTCTTCTCTGCAATTATTGTAGAAAGTTCAAGAAGAGGAGTGCCCTCCCCTAGAAAGTCGAATTAATGCCTTGTTAACATTGGAGGAAGTAAGGGCACGAGCAAAACAGAAATTGGATCAGCATCAACAAATTGTAAAAATATGGTTTGATTCAAATTCTTCTTCAGATAGGAAATTCGATGTCGAAGATTTGGTTCTCAAGTGGGACAAAGCTCACAAGGGAAAGGGGGAACACACCAAGTTCCAGAATCTGTGGTTGGGACCATTTGTAATTTCTGAAAAATTAGGTCCCAGCTCTTTCCGCCTGCAAAATTTGGAGGGACATCCAGACACTTTTCCAGTGAACAACCAGGCTCTCAAAAGGTATTTCACCTGATGATTCCAGATCCACCTCTTTGTACATATTTTTTTTGTTTTTGTTTTAATTTTCTTTTCTGTTTTGATTTTGGTTCTTTTGCTTTTGATTATTTTTATTTTTTTTCTAAATAATCATATCTGTGTCACCATTTCATTTTTGGGAGGGAAATCGGAATTTTTATCCAAGAGAAATAGTTGATGACTTTTCAAAGCATCGGTGCTGAAAATGCTAAAATTCAGATCATCGGAAGAAAAATCCTGCTTAAAACAGTGTTGTTGGTTTCTTTTCAAAATTTCGAGAGGATATGATTATCATTAATAAGACTCTTAACATTGTCCCTGTTTTTTAAGAAAACAACTCAATTATACCTTCCTGTCCTTGAGATGTTTTCTTAAAAGAAATCTAAGTGTTCAAATCATGGTAAACATCATTAAATGAGAAGATGAATTATATAAGATCACATTTCTTTTCAAATATGAGATTTTCAACATCACCTCGCTCTCTTGAATATCATAAAGTTTTTTGTAAATTTGTAAACAAATTCTAGAGAGTTGAAAGCACTGCAAGGTGTGGGAAGTGTTTGTAAACCCACCGAGACACTAAACAAGTCTGCTGGCAGTGGGTAAATCCATGCATGATGCCAAGGCAACTTCGTCGGGGTACTGAACAGGCCTGCTGGCAGCGAAGCAATGTCGGGTTTAAGAAAATTATCAGGTATGTCCTTTTGGAATTGATCAAAAGTAACGATGTTCTTTATCATGGATGGACGAATCTTGGACATGATAGAGGTGTTAGAGTGGGTTAAATGGCATCCCTGTCGAGGCTATGGACACCTGTTGGTAGCAGTGGCCCTGTCAACAATATCGAAGGCGGTTGCCTAAAACATCGTTTCGCTCGTAATCTAGATTTGATACCAGATTACATTTTTGACAGAAACGCATCTGATGTTGGACTATGTTATTTCTTGAGTTTTGATCTGAATGCTTGATTTGTTGTAAATTGTTTCTCAAATATTCATTTTTCTGATTCATCCTGACATGAAATTTTGGTGATGCAGAGATAACTGCTTCGCCCAGTACATCGCCATTGTTGGCAACAACACATGATTTTTGATATTGTACACGATTGAAAGAATTTGCATCTTTCTGTAGCTTCCATCAACCCGTCTATAAACACTTTTCTGAGTTTATTATGACTGATTGGGTTAAATCCTACTTCATTAATTTTTACTATTTCGATTTTCGATTGTTTTATCTTTAATTCATGACTGCAAGCATGAATTAAACATAAAACTTAGCTTCTTGTTTTAATAATTTTTTTCCTTAGGTATATCATTCAACAAACCATTCATATGAAATTGAAATATAAATCTTATAAAATGTTTGTTAGACTCATTTTTTTGTGTTAATACAATTATTGTTTCAATGGTTTGATAGTTTTCGATTTGTAAAGAGCCTTTGATATTTTTTTTGATAGTATTGTCACGAATTCAGTGGTCATACCAACAGTCATACAAATGAATACACACCTATTGTACTTGCATCCTCACCTCACCTTGTTGGCTTAACATATTAATGAGCCATTCATTACATGCATAGGGTTTTGGTACTCTGTATGTTTAGCTCTCATCACAAGGGATGGTAAGGATTACAATCAAACCCCTGGTTTTCACTCCCACTATTCGAGTTATGATAACACATAGGCTATGTTATTTTTATGTCTCCACTCTCCATTCAGAATTGTTTCTGCTGCTCACACGATTCGAACCTAAAACTATCCAGAGTAACCCTTGTTGCATTCTGGTTACATTTTTCATGGCGCCTATCATTCGCTTGGAGCCAAATGGATGCCAGGCTTTACTTTCTCACGATGATGCGATTAAGGACCTAAAAATCTAGGGCTGGGATGTTTTCCTTAAGAAATTTGAGGGTTATAATATTCAAGTGGCTAAAGCTTTCACGCAAACCTTCAATGGATGCAGAGCTAAAATTGGGGACGCACAGTTAGAATTGACCAAGGAGTTTGTGAGCAAATCAATAGGGCTTCTATCAAAGGGTAAAAAATAGTTCAAAAATGCCCAAATTGAAGGAGTCCCGTGGAGTTTGTTTATGACATCCCGAAAGATCAACTGTTGTGTAAAAGGTATTTCTATCTCCCTGGTAAAACCTAGATGGCACAGTTTGTTGTTAATTCTCAAGCAATTCGTGACATGCAAAGGTCGATACGGATTGGTCTTCCTCTACCATATCCGTTTACTCATGCATTTCATTGGTTTCGATTTAGATATGTCATTTTACTTGTTGAGAAGCTTCTATAAGATGTCCAAACGATATAAAAGACAAGGTGTTGATTCAAGCCTGTTCCATCACAAATTAGTCAAGTTATTGTTGATGTATCACCTGTCGACCGTAGGTAATTGTTGGGAGTATTTTTTGATGAGGAATGGTTTTTCCCAGACTGTTCCTACAACAAACCCTAATTTAGACAAGCCACTGATTGAATACCAGTTCGGTATTTCGATCAATGGACCAAAGTTTATCAACAAAAACCCTCTAGACGTAGGGATGCCGAGTAAGTCTTCTCCTGCAGGATTTCCTGAGCAAGACACTGTTGAATTGAAGGTAATTGACCCTCTTGTACCTGAGATTGATGCTAGCCTGAATGTTGTTATTAAATCGGATGTTGAGAAACCTTGCAAAGGAACAAAACAACAATGCACAGACTTAGGGTTCAAGAACAAGAAGGCAGGTCGCCTAATTTCGAGGAAACTAATGAACCGAAACGATACTCATCTGAGCTTGATCGGTCCGATCGAGATCGATGAGGGTTCAAATCCCAAGATAGAGGATTTTCTAGTTTGGGAAGATCCAGAACTGCAGGGTTCCAAGAGGGAAGTTATCGGTCCTATTGAACCTTATGATTTCGTGACAAATTTGTCACCATGCCTTAAAGGTAAAGAAGGGTTCTCCGGTATTATGCATGATCAGAAGAAAACAACAGGTAAGACTGATACCTCCCTATTTGATTATGCACTTCATCAACCTGCCATCTCTCCTGCACAATGTGATGTATGTTTACATTGGGTCGAGTGGTATTACATCGGCATTCCTCTCCTACAGTCAGGGATTATTTTAGGGGATAAATTTTGCTCATGGGCTAAATTTCGCTCATGGGCTAATTTTCCATGGTTTTTCCAAAAATGAGATTCGCTATTTTAAAAATGATTCTCCCAAATTCTATAGGATAAAATTATTTTACCTTAAAAATCGCCAAAATTTTATAAAATATATATATAATACTTAGAAATTTGAATATTTTTACAAAAAATCACCTATCATTTATAGTTAGCATATGAAGGATTAGTAAGATTTGCCAAGGTTTCTAAATTTTAAAATAAATTTCCATCCTTAAAATCATCCCTGCCTACAGTCCAGAATTAAAACTCTTACTACCCAGAATGATTTCTTGAGGCAAGAAAACTGTGACCTCAAGGTGCACACCAAGAGGAAAGTTAAACGTATTAAGAGATCAAGAAACATAGTCATCAAGAATGCAACCAATGTCAAGGCGATAATAAATTCTGAACTACCTGACCCCTCTTTAGTTAACTTTTAATGGTAAACAATTTGATTTTCTTTTTCGTTTTATCTCTGTTATCTAATTCAAAATAAATCGATTTGAAGTTTGATTTGATTTACTAAAATTAAGACTGGATACAGAATCTTTGATTCTGTAGCCAAGTCTCTTTTTACAAAATTTGTAATTAGTTATGACTAATTGTTTTTCTAATTTATTAAAATTGTATTTTTTTTTTTAGGAAATTGGAGATGTTGTTGTTGATTACTGGGAGGAAATATATTTCAATTATACACAAGTGATTGGTAGTTTCTTTTTCTTCATGTTTTATAGAAACTTTGATCTATTTTTTATGAAACCAACTCTGTTATAAGTGGTTTCCAAACCCACTATTTTGGTAATTTTATTTTATGTTGGGAGATCCATCTCTATCGTGTGAGATATGAGTATCTAGATCCAATGATACTTTAAATACTATTCACTCTGTTACTGAGGATCGTCTTTTCTTGGAACAAATTATGGACATGTAATTCTCAGAACTGAATGGACAAGTGATTTCCATTGCGGCTTTAGATCTGGGTGACGTTGTTCCATTTATGTTTTTCTTTTTATTATGGAAGATTGATATGTTATGCAGCTTTAGTCTCATTAGCATGCGATGTTTCATTTTATCTAGTACTTTAAATTCTTGTCTATAACTTGTTGTTTCATATATTATCTATGTGATCGTCATTTCAACTTCAATGTCATAATTTATGCTTGATGTTTAGTTGATGTATCCAATGAATGTTTCAGATTGAAATTTCTTTTACTGTAATCATTCATAATCACAAGATCACTGGATTTACATTTTTATTACTCTGTCTTATATATGAACTGTCAATGAACACCTTGAGTTTATTCAAGAGATGTTAGTACAAGTATGTCGCAGGTTTCTCTCACAGACAAGATAGTTGGAGGTTTGGATCGCTCAGAGACATAGACACAGTATGAAACTAATCTCAGGTTAGCTTTATTCGCATCTAATTTCGGTTATTAGTTTATTTATTAGCGAAACAAGACAGTTTAAATTGGCTGTGACCATTACTCTATCCTTGTTTCAAATCATATTTTATTAGTATTTTTTTTTTAAGTTCTTAGATCTTAGATTATAAAACAAAAAATATAAAAATATGTGCTTTCTTTATCTACTTTCGAAAACAATTACCAAACATTGATTTTGCAAGGCATTCATTAGAAACTTGCAATTTGTAAATACTCTTTTCATAATCGCATATTTATATTTATGGTTTTTAAACACTTGTAAATAATTAGGTTCACGTATATAGTATTGTAGTTTTAGCTTTAGAGTAGTTTATTTCTTTTCTTTGTTTTAGGACCCTAGTTGGCTAATGGAGCCATTAAACATGTCAGAATAGATTACACCAAATTGCTTGGGTTAATTAGACAACCCCGGTCCATATCTATTCTCCCAGTTGACAGTGTGTCACCTACGCTCGTCAAAAGTTAGATGATTTGCATGTGGAATTCAATATGAAAGAATAATTTTTCTCTTAGCTATAAGTATCCACTGCGAATATCACATGTGAAATATGATATATCATAAGTCAAGTAGGGAAAAATATTGTCTATACATAATATTACTAAAAAACCCAAAAATATTATCTATATATAATATTACTAAAAAAACCAAAATATAATGTTACATGATGTAAGTTGAACTATGATAAATTTTGATATACCTCCCAAAAACATAATGCCGTATTATGTAAAGTGAACAATGATAAATTTTGATAAATCCCAATGCCTATTGAATTGGCGCAGCCTATGTAACACCCTTTATCAACACTCACTCATCATATAAGACTCTCCCATGTTTTTACTTACCAAATTATTCCACTGGACCATTAAAACTCTCACGAAACTCTCACTACATGGGAACCCTTCATAGCTATGGTATAATTCTAGCACAAAGAATGCCAACCAAGCTATATTTTGGTAAGGACCATGCTCAGATAGTGAAATCCATTAAGAACCCATTATAGATCTCTTATTAGTTGGATTCAAGCACATATAATAGCTCAAGGTGATAAAGAACTCAATGTAGGCATGTCAACTATAGTAATTCCTTCCCATGTTCATAAGCTCACTACCGGGTAGCCATATTAAGCATCTTAACAATAAAAAAACACATAAGTGACAAGAGAATCAAGATTAAAAAGGAAATTAGAAGGATGGAGGTTTGGGATTTGTATGATTCTTTGCATGCCAAGAATGAATTATGGACACCTTTCAAATATTCCAAACGGGATTTCTCATGTTAATATGGGACAAGTCATCTCGGTATGTTTTAAGAAAAAGTGTTTGTGCTTCTCCACTACTCTCAAGTAGTAGTAGTAGTAGTAGTAGTAGTAGTAGTAGGACGATTCAAACTCTGCAACTGGGCGGGAACTTTGAGTTCCATCAATGGTGGGTGATCACCAACCAGGAGGTTGGACAAGCCATAGACAGATATTATATGTAGAGCTTCTAGTTCGGTGTGAGATGAGGTGTTAAGGAGTCCAGTTTTCATGGTTTAGAACAATCCAGTGACGTTCATCCTACTCATTTTTCACTCCTTGTTTTTAGTGTTTATGGCAAGGGTATTTATTAAGTATAGAGGTTTTGCGGTCATGGGACCCAGTTTATTTTATTACCTTTTTGGGTAACTGAACCTTGTTTATTTACTGTTCCTTGCTTACCTTGTGGTGGTCGTTTCTCACTTACTGTTGGAGACTCATTTTATTTTCATTAATTTGTGGATTTAGTGCATGTTTTATTACTATGACATTGGTATTGGATCCATCTACCATCATTTATTCCCCTGTTATGGATTAATGACCCGTATTAATCTTCAACTTAGTGTTAAACAAGTGTTGGTTTTATGGAACCGGTAGTCGGTGCTGACCTATCCAGAGACATCATGGCACTAATGAGTGCATAGGACGAGGTGAAGTGGCAATATGGAGGTCTTTTCACCAAGGTTGATTCATTGGGTGTGGTTACTGGTACATTAAACCACACATCACTTAATCTGTCACACTGTCCAGGCACTAACGCTCCATTCCTGACAACTAATCCTGGCTTCACTTCAAATCTTTCGACTATCTCCTCTCAAACTCATTGTTCTATTTCCCCTGTAGCGACGAACACCATTTTTCCTTCGCGGGGACCTGACACTGTATTTGATCCAAAGCTGGGTGTAAAGGGGGATGGTCCATTTGATATACATTGGAAATCCCACAAAACCATTTACGTGACTGGAGTATCTCATGGACTTGGTTATGCACCTGAGATACTCTACCTTACGAAGGGTTGGATGGGTTTTATCTATAAAACTCTGGAAGATGCTTCTTTATTGTTGAGTAAATTCTGGATTCTGGGCAGAAAAAACCTTATGTTGAAACAGTGGCAGGTGGCTTTTGACCCACTGACAGAGCATTTCAAGCTACGTCATTTGTGGGTCCTTTTGTCGGGTCTGCCTATGCACATGTGGAATGAAGGAGCCTTGAGGGAAATTGGAGATGCATTGGGGAGGTTTATCACTCTGTATTATCCAACTTTGGAAAACTCAACTAGGAAATTGGGGAGGATTTTAGTGGAAGTTGATATCCATGGAGGGTTACCAGAGTTGTTGGATATTAAATGGCATGGACGCCATATCAATCAACGTTTAGACTACCTAGGAATTCCATTCCGATGCAGTTGGTGCCATTGTACCAATCATCTTCAACGTGACTACAGTGGTAAGGTGTCAGATGAGAAGTCGAAAGATACCCTCCTACAAGAAGATCCCCCCAACTATGTGAATGAAGTGGACTCCTTCAAAGATGCACCACTTCACTATGGAACCAAGCTAGGAATTCAGGCGGAATTGGCGACTTCACTTACAGGTAAGTTAAAGTTATTTTGTCCTACTTTATTCTCGTCTTTAACTCTCTGGGAAAGGGATGATTTGGAAAAATATCGATGGATTCATTTATCTATGTCGTTAGATAAGGGGATTTATGAGGGGGGATTAGGGAAAAATCTTCCAGCTGTGGTGACTTCAGTATTAACACCTGATGTGGTTACTCCCCCCTTCTCAGCTACCGAACACCATATATCTGTTACTCCTGGTTTACCATCAAACACTCCTGCAGGGTCTCCCATCCCCACTTGAGATGTCTGACACTGTGATGGAGTCTATGTATAGAGAACCTGAGGAGGAAGATTCCTTTCTCAATATAGTGCTTGATTCCCTGATTCCCTGATTCCCTTCATTCGGGATAAAAATTCTTCTATCAAACTGCCTACCCATTTGGGAAAGGCAATTCATGCTACCTCGACTTTCTTGAAGGCAACTACTTCTAAGGCTCAGCCAGTGGGGGCTGGGAAAGAATTCACCTGGTCTAGGGGCCTAGGAATAGAACTCTCTCCCATTAAAACATGAAGTAGCTAGAAAAAGTTGGCACAAAAAACTCCACAGACCGTTGATTATGTTCCTTCCTCCACTGACAGTGGGGATCTTAGAGTGATGAAAGCCCTAGCGAGGGAAAAGTGATGTTATTACTATCCTTAAATGTAAGAGCGATAAGAGGCACCCTCAAAGAGGCCTCAATTTTTCATCTCTTGGATCACAGTCATCCTGAAATCGTTTTTCTACAAGAAACTTTGGTAAATGCACAAAAAGCAAGGGATTTCATGCATCATTTGTGCCCCTCCTGGGTTTCGAGTTCTGTAAATTCCGTGGGTACCTCGGGGGGACTGTTAGCCTCCTGGGATCCTAATTTATTTGAACCGGTCCCTTATCTTACTATTGGTGGTATTTTGTTAACATGCAAGTGTATTTTAAACAACCAGGAGATAGTTATGCTTAATATTTATGGCCCGTGCATGGATCAGAAACTCTTCTGGAATTCGATGGAAGACAATGGTATTTTATCTATTAAGATTTTGATCATTGTTGGGGACCTAAATATCATTTTTTCTTCAGACGAGGTCTGGGGAGGTACCTTCGGGCCTGGAAATATAGATGATCATTACAGAGAGATATTTTCCTCCAAAAAATTGATAGACATCAAGCTAGCTAAATTGGCTCCTACTTGGAGGAATGTGCATACTGTTCAGGAGGCGATTGCAAGGAGATTAGACATGATCCTTGTTTTTGGAGGTCTATTATCATATGTTGGCCTTTTTAGGTCATGGGTAGAGTTTCATTTTATCTCTGATCATGCGCCAATTTTATTACAGTTGGATTTACCCCTTGTGTATAAGGTCTATCCTTTTAAATTCAATGCACATTGGCTTAATGATCATGATTTTGTGGATCTAGTATATAAGTTATGGAAATATCCTGTCTTCCTTGTTGAAGGTGGAAAAAAAAACAAGATCGTATGGAAATTAAAAGTGTTGAAAACACAAACAAAATTTGGTATAAAGACAATCTGGCCAGAAACAAAGCAAAGTTGGTCTCGCTCAAATCAGATATAAAGGATTTAATAATAATTCCGGTTGGTGATCCAACAAACCAAGAAGCGGAACTATCTCTCTGACATATGGAATTGGAAAGGAACGATATATTAAGAAGAGATGAAGAACAATGGAGATTGAGCAACAGGTCTATATGGATGGCTTGTGGGGATAATAATACAAAGTTTTTTCACAAATTTTCTAGCCACAATAGAGTCCAAAAACATGTATGGGAGATCACTGATGGAAATTGAGTCAAGATAACCAAACAAGATGCCTTAAAGGAAGCAACGGTCCTATATTTCAAAAATTTCTACAAGGCCCCACTCATTCCGAATACAACTGAACAATGCAAGTTAAACGAGCTCTTTCCCTGGATGTCAAATGATGAGGAGTCACGCTCTTTGTATAATCTTGTTACTTTGGAGGAGTTGAAATCTGTTCTTTTTCACTTTAAGAAGGATAAGAGTCCAGGGCTGGACGATTGGACGACATAATTTTTTACTTTCTTCTTTGATTTAGTGGGGGAGGATTTCCTTGAAATGGTGGAGGATTCAATAAGGTTAGGCTATATCGTGGGAGGTTTAAATTCAACTTTCTTGACCTTGATTCTGAAGGAAAATAAATGAATTACTTTTGACGATTTTCGCTCGATATCTTTGTGCAATCTGTGTTACAAAGTGATATAAAAAATCATTGCCAATTAGATTAAACCTTTTCTTTCTAGGTCACTCTTTGATGAGCAGTTGGGTTTTCTAAAAGGTAGGCAGATTCAAGATGCCATTGGCACAACTCATGAGAGCCTTCACAGCATAAAAAAGCAAAAAATAAAATCACTTGTTTTAAAGTTGAATTTAAGGAAAGCATATGACTGTATTGACGGGGATCATTTAAGATTGATCCTTCTAAAGGTGGGTTTTGGGATCCAAATGTCAAATTGGATCATGTCTTGTGTCACATCCTCCTCCTTTGCAGTATTACTTAATGGTGAGGCTACATAATTCTTCATAAGCGACAGGGGTTTACGTCAAGGATGTCCATTATCACCATTGATTTTTATCCTAGTGATGGAAGGCCTCAATTTATTACTGAAAAATAGCATTGAGGAAGGTAATCTTACATGTATAAAAGTTTCTAGATTGATAAAAAATCTTCATCTTTTGTTTGTGGACGATGTAATCATTATGACAAGGGCAAGTTTACATGAATGGATGGAAATCGACAAACTTATCAGCTTATTTTGTAAAGCCTCTGGACTATCGGTTAATCAAACAAAGACCATTGTTCATTTTGAAGGTCTCACGGATTTAGAATTGACCCCTTTCAAGACACTACTTCCATATAACTTTAGTGATCTTTTGATCGGTTTCAAATACCTGGGTTACTATCTAAAGATAGGGGCGCATCAAGTCGATGATTTGGATTGGCTAGTGGCCAAATTAACCAAGAAAATTGGTTTATGGTGTAACAAGTGGCTACCTATGGGAGGAAGATACATTCTGGTTAAAATAGTGCTGGAAGGCCAGCTTGTATATTGGATGTCTATGGAAGCTATTCCTCGCTCAGTAATAAACAATATTAGAAAATTGATGTTCCACTTTCTATGGAATGGTCAATCGGATACTCAGCAGTATCATCTATGTAGATGGGAGACATTATCTAGACCAAAGAAGAATGGAGGTTGGGGTTTTTGAAATCTTGTTCACTTCAATACAACTTTGAATGTTAACACTCTATGGAGGGTATTAACGCAGGAAGGTATCTGGCATAAGGTTTTAATGGACAAATATTTACCAGATACAACTGTAATCAATTGGCTTAGACTGGAAACTCACAAATTCGCTTTTGTTTCTAGAAAATGGACCAGTCTTACCCGCTCTATCCTTGTTATCACCCATTGACTCAACTGGCGACTAGGATCCAGACATCTCATTTCTATTGGAAGAGATCAAATACTTGGCATTGGTGACAAATATTTCCTCCAAGAAGAGATCATTTCAATTTTAAAACAAAAAAGGATAAATGTACTAGCTCAAGCCTCTGTTGCCCGGGGTCCAATCACCTAGGCTGAGATTTGGATGAGCTGCGAGGACTTGGGTTTATCCAAGAATCTTGCTACAATTTTGGATAACTATACCTCAGAGCTTAAAAGAGATGGAATCTCACTCCACGAAGCCGATGATACGCTTCTATGGACTGATGGCGATTCATATGGAAACTTATCAGTCAGAAACATTTATGCTGCTCTTATATCTACACAGGATTTCCCGATTTGGCATGGTTGGAGGGTTAACTTATGGAAATGGAATTTACAACTGAAGATAAAATTATTTCTATGGTTGGATGCAGACAACATGATACTAACCTGGTGTTTATTACAAAAGAAAGGATGGGAGGGCTCGGGTATATGATATCTTTGTAAACAAAACTCTGAAAACAACACCCACCTTTTCATACATTGCACCTTTGCAAAATCAGTTTGGGCCAGAAGTTCTCATTTTCTTAAAATAAAAAATATATGGGATGGATCATCACTTACTGAAGGCATAGACTCCTGGACAAATAACAAGTCGTTATAAAAATGTTGGCTGCTATGACATGTTGGTACATATGGAATGAACGAAACAAAGTGCTCTTTGACGGAAAAGCACCCTCGACCTGGGCAGTTGTATACAAGATTCTTGGATCGCTCATTAAGAATCCTCCAACACAAAAATTATTGAATTTAAGATAGAGTCCAATCACATGGATTAATGGTTTTACTATGGCCTTTTTTGATGGCTCATCTATAGCAGGTGGCTTGAATTGTGGAGTTGGGGGCGTCATAAAATGCTTAGAGTCTTCGGTATATAGATGGTACTTCAATTGCGGAGAAGGTACAAACACAAAAGCTGAGTTGTTGGGAGAATGGGCCACTCTCACTTTAGAAAAACTTTTGAATACTCAAAATATTCAGATTTTGGGGGACTCCAAGTTGATTATTGACTAGCTAAACCATAAAGGAAAACTACAAGCCATTGATATTGAAGGATGGAAATGCAAAATATTGGAACTGTCTGCATCATTTCAAGGTACCTGCTTTCAACGCATCTACATGGAATTCAATGAGGAGGCGGATCATTTATCAAAGCATGCTCTCATGGCACCAAAAGGAAGATTATCTTATTCACTTGGGATGGAGAGACAGTAGGGCCTCCAATCCATATCGAACTATTTTAATTTCTTCCTTAGTTTTTTTTTAAGTCTGATGAGTTTTTTTTTGGCATGGGCATGGAAGCTTTTTTGATATCATGAGGTGATAATCTTCAATATATTATTATTCCCTATGCTCAGTGGTATTTTTAAATGGTACACTTGATCAATGATTTTTTGTAAAGGTCTTTTGTAGACAGTTATTGTGACAGTTTGTGTGTCTAAGTGGATCAAAAGGGGTCAGTTTTTTTATCAAGGATCATTGAAGATGTAAAAAAAATTATAATCTAATATAATTTTGTGTGAATTTTCTATTGGAAAAAAAGGGACAAGTCAGCTCCTAACATTTGTCTCATCCCCTTTTACTCCACTCATCACATCATAACCTCTCCTCCTCTTATGCAAGTCAAATTTACATGCACTCTATATTATATAGAATTCTTTGAAGTGAGAAAAGGGAACACCAAAGTTAACTGGCCCAACTAGGGTGGTTATGTTTCTCAAAGGGGGTTATTTTCACCAATGGCATATGAGGGTTTGTTTAATAGGATTCATGTGTATTTTATTATTTCATTGTATTTGGATATTATGAGTCTTGTAATTTCATAATGACTATCTGCTTTATGTGGGAGGAGAAGAGTAATTAGATAGTGCAATAATAACACCTCTCTCCTCATTGCAAAGTGGCAAGGGAGACAATTTGTATCACTTTATTTTACCATTATGTTGTGTTCAAATAACTCTTCCAACTCCACTTGTGTTCATTTCATTATATCCATATTATAAATGAGATTTGATGATACCCATTCAATTTTTGTTGTACTTGTGTTAGTTCCTGAACCCCAAATTTTCTACAACAAACCAGTAATTAAATATCATAAAGTGGAATCTCTTTACTATTTGTAACTAGCCTTTGTAAGGAGAAATGCTAATACAATAGTTTTCATAGTTTAATTTTCTTTCTTACTATGACTATATACATCTCTCGAGTTGTAA
>WSFP011399588.1:0-26711 GCA_009831015.1 Picea engelmannii
CGCAGACAAGAACCTCTACATCAAGGTAACTCAAGGTAGTATTTTATTAATTGAAATTTATGTTGATGATATTGTTTTTGGAAGTACTAATGAGAGGTTAAGCCAAAAATTTGCAAAGGATATGCAAAATGAATTTGAAATGTCATTACTTGGAGAACTATCCTTCTTTCTGGGTCTTCAGATATGTCAAAGCAACCAAGGAATTTTTATTTCTCAAACCAAGTATATCAGAGAAATGCTAAAGAGATTCAGAATGGAAGATTGCAAACTAGTTACCACTCCTATGCAAACTAGTTACAAGTCGAGAAAAGATGATGATTCAAAGTCTACAGATCATAGGAAATATAGGTCAATGATTGGTAGCTTACTATATGTGACAACATCCAGACCAGATGTAATGTAGGCAGTTGGACAAGTGGTAGAATTTCAAACAGTACCAAAGGAATCACATGTATTAACAGTGAAGAGGATTTTCATATATCTCAAAGGAACATAAGAGTTTGGATAATGGTATCCAAAAGGAAAGGATCTATCACTTATTGCCTACACAGATGTAGATTGGGCAGGTTGCATTGATGACCGGCGAAGCACCAGTGGAGCAGCGTTCTACTTGGGTGAGTGTTTAGTATCATGGTTAAGCAAGAAACAATCATCATTATCCTTATCTACATTCGAGGCAAAGTATATTGTAGCAGCAGCATGTTTTACACAGTTTCTATGGATGAAACAAACTATGACAGATATATAGGTTGAGTATGATGATCCCATTCAAATCTATTGTGATAATACAAGTGCCATCATTATCTCAAAGAACTCGGTGATACACTCCAAGAAGAAGCACATTCCAATAAAGTATCACTTTCTACGGGAACAGGTTGTAGAGAAGAACATCATAGTTGAATATGTGGGCACAAAAGAACAAGTGGCAGACATCTTTACAAAACTGCTTTCACGAAAATCCTTTGAGTATCTTCGCCAGAGACTAGGAGTAATTTCTACTCCAAAATGAATGCTTTTGAATGTTTATCTTATATTTCTTATATGTACACGAGGAAGCACCATAAATAGGAAAATTCAGGTTGGGAGATCAGTTTCATGAAGATTGTTTTTAGGGGGAGCAGCCCTGGATGGAAAGATACTTTTTTCATTGATGACAAAAGGGGAGCAATTTATCAGATGAAAAGGTAAATGCTTGGAAAGAGAGCATAGAAGCATGTTTCCAAGGGGAGCGATTGTCACAAGGGAAGAATGAGTGATATGATTTCAGAGTGATACCCTTTGTCAAAGGGGGAGATATTATTCATATGAAGGGAAAGAGAGTAATCAGAGACTTATAAACACAAAGAAAAATCAAAGGCATGTAGACAGGGGGAGCAGCCCCAAGGAGATTTCATTCAGGGGGAGCAGCCCCAAAAGGAGATGTTTCAAAGGGGGAGAGATTGAAACATTGATGAGGAGCATAAGCATGAATGTTATCATGACTAAGTGTTGTCGTCAATGTTGGTGTTGCCATCAATGCCAAAGGGGGATATTGTCAGACAGTTGGATTAGCTTGATGGACAGTTGGTATGGATTGTTGGTTGTCATTGATGTCAACCATTGGAGAGTGATATTGTAGATTGATGTCAACCCCTAGTGATTGATTTCAACCCTTGGAGAATTTAACGTCCCTGGCCATCAACCCCACTGTCGGGCAACGCTACTACGCGGAATAACACTTATAAAGTATGCATTTAAATGAAGTTAAATGACTTAACACAGAGTAAACACATAATTTCCGCTAACATATAGAAATAGTTATAATTAACAATAATTCCACTTGCAACGGAATACATGATAATATTACAAGCATCACAGAGATGCATTTTAATTGAAATTAAACACATAATGATACTTATCTTTGAAATTGCAGTAACTCCACCAACTACATACAGACCTTCCACAAACCTCCCAGCCTTAGACCACATTGTTCATCATGCTCATCAGTGGGTCACCCCCGAGCTGGGACTAAGCTCAACCACGGGCAAGGGAATCCTAGACTAGACTAAGGTTACAGGAAAACTGCACAAAGCAACTGGAAGGATTCTCTCCAGAAGCCTTCTTATGCCCACTACTCACGGAATCTCATTCCCCACATGCTTGTTCCACCTGGGAGTATACACCTTCACAAACACATTCCATTGGTGCTTGACCTCCCTCTCTGGGTCTCGGCAACAGGTTGGATCAAGAATTCTCAGAGCTCTGTAGCTGGTGTTGGACTCTCTCTAGGAGAAAACCACTTCCCAACAGACTCTCTCACATGGAGAGAGCCGTTCACAGGCCTGACAACCTACCTCTTCAACCACGGGCATGACAACCCGCTTCTTCAACTAGTTTCAGCCCAATTCCTGCAAGGTGAGGATAACAACAACACAATTCTACTTGGGAAAAATAGAAGGTAGCAACCCAAAGACAGTTCAGGGATGGACTCGGCTCTACAAGGGTGGATAGGGTGGGCTCATAGGATACACAGGTGACACGGATCGATCCACAGTTTTGCCACTAGTTTCAGGGTGCATGAAAAGGAATCAACCCAGAGGTCGAACACAGACTCAAATGGTTCAGACAATGGATACATTGGCTTCTCAGGAAAAAATTATGGTTTTTTGGTTTTAGAGTTGCTTGAGGGTATGCAGAGATCAGACGCAGATGCACAGCAGGATAGACAGTGGATGCTTGAACGGAGAACGAACCCCCATCACGGCTCCATTCTTGGGTTAAATTGCATGTGCCTGGGCCGACACATGTTGCCCATGCAGCTGCATGCACTCCATCAAGTATGCATTCCCTTTTCCAAGAACTTAGGATAAAATTATACCATTCACACCACTTTGTAATAAATTATTATTCCCGAGGACTTAAGCCCCTAAGCTTAGCCCCTCTTTCCAACCTTTCATCCCTCTTTCCCTTAGCCACCTTGTGGAAGCTTAGTCCCCTGTCACTCTTTCTTCGTGGTTGGTCTGCACGCAGCGATGTTTAATCTTTATTAATGTTATGCATAACTACATATACAAAAATAGGCTCCTGGCCTATAACACTTAGGCTCTTCGTCCTAATAAACACATAAGTGTTGTGAGTGGTAAATCCCCCTACAGACTAGCACTTAGGGTTTCATCATGCATGCAGAAAAAACCTAAAGATTCCTACTTTTTACCATCATCCCAGACCTAATCCCCATTATTCTTAAGCAAATACACAATTAAGAAGATCAAGTGAACATACCTTATTTCCGGCATTTGGTATCGATCCCTCTTCACGCTTGGTCACTCTTTGATTGCAACTCTCCTCCCAAGGATGACCTGCATTCACAAAAGACAAATAAAGAACTCCACATGCATTTGATCTACGGATTAATGGGTTAGAGATTTAATCAACATGTATGCAATAAACAATGGAAACCTCATATGGTGGGACGGGAAAAGTATTTTTTTATTATTAACTTCACTAAAGCAACTTACAATGATGAAGATGGTCACTGCTCCACGAATCTGGTCCTGGGCTCCTTCTTTACTGTGCACCAACTGCTAACACACTTGCTTCTCTTCTTCATTGAAATCACAAAATGGTTGCGGAATCTCGGGCAAAGGGGAATACGAATTCGGGTAGAGTTTCTTTACTATGATTTTCCTCTTTTCAAGTGGGACCCCTACCCCTTCTTTTGTAGGCTAGAAGGAGCTAGGTATTTAGTCGAATGACTGGCCATGCATGGTCAAAAGTTAGTTAACTTACCCAAATCTGTGTGTTTCGTCAGCAACTTTCCATTTTGCGTGCTTTTGTAGGTACATGCGGGTTGTAGTGGGTCAGCTAGAGTGTACACGTGGGCTGTAGTGGAGCAGGGTGCATGGACTTTTAAAAAGGGTGTTTTTAAAAAGAGTTTTTCAGTACTGGCTTGGAAAAGAAGGCATATGAGATGGCCTGATGTTAGGTAAGTATGTCTGGTGCAAATTAAGGTTATAACAGATGCCCCCTAATGTGTGAGGTCAGAAGAGCATCTGATGGCCGAAATCCATTATCAATCTTTATCAACGTACCAAACCGGTGAGCCCAGGGACCAAAATTCAGGAGGTGCCATCTGCAAAATAACAATTGTCTCACCGAGGCGGGCATACCCATGCTTGGAATGAAATAAAATCATGGCTACCAATCAAATACATTGTAGATCCATGTCATATAACTATATAAAGTGTAGTTGTGAGCAATACACAGCGGATCTACATCTCAAAATCAAAAATATATACATGTATAGTATCTATCTTCTAAAAGATGATAAGGCCTGATGGTTGGAGATGATGTCTTCAAAGCTCGAGCATCAACTTCAAAATCTTCAAAACTCGGGTAGGAGTGTAATATGAGTGTATGAATTCACTACCCAGAGGTCTTTGACGGCTCGTCGGTCATGGACTAGAGGATCTTGATGATCAGACTAGAGGCTTCATTGATTTCAAACAAAGACTTGATTGGAATTTTGGGATGGTCGGGCATGAGGGCAAGAGAAAAACTGCAGATGGGTCGACTCATGCTTGGTAAAAAATTCCCTTGGACAATAGCACAACAAATGATGAGACTCGGGTAGCATGGCATTGACATAAGTTCATGATGCAGGAGGCAACACAAACTCTCCATATGTTTAGAAGAATAACCAAACGGAGGAGGACACATCTCTATGTAGTGAGAATAGCTTCCTGAGGTCATATTAAATCCCAGAGCTTGAAGAACAAATGGAAGGATGCCCTTTGTCCAAGGGTGACTCATTGTGTTGCCAATAAAAAGAAAATACTTTTCCCTTCCTCTTTTTGGGGTATATTTGATTTTTTTGTCTTTTTCAATAATTTTGGAAAAAGAATAAAATAATGCTACGTTACAAAGGAGGATCGAGTGTCGCAAACATACTAGTTCCAAGCACACGGAACACAGGGATGCTCAGGGCAAAGGGACATATGTAGGAAAAGGACACTCAGGAAAAATCCTCCAGGGGCCAAAGGTGTCAAGACGCAGAGGCAAAGTGCTACAGGGCTTGCGTATAAGGCATGCTTCAGATGGTTCAATTGAGAGCAACATGGAGCTGGCATTAGGCCAAAGATGCAGGTATGCAAATGTGGTTAACAAAACACACAATGGTAATGTCCTTCGATGTAACTTTAACAAGCCCGGAGAAGGTAAGCTCGGCGATTTTTCATATTTAGAGAGTCTGAAAAAACGTAAAAAGAGACTCCGTTGGGGTACCTTTTTCAAAGATAGTCTAGTCGGCTCGAAAAAGGGGTAAACTAGCATAGACCAGATGTCTATTCAAAACCATTTTAACGAGTGTGATAAAGACAAGGTCACTCGGCAATTTTTTCATTTTTAAGGAGTCTGAAAAAAGCTTAACTATGGACTCCATCAAGAATGTTCTTCTAGACCATTTTAACGAGTGTGAAAGAATAAGGTCACTTGGTGATCTTTTCAATTTTAGGGAGTCTGAAAAGAGCTTAACTATGGACTCCGTGGGGGTTCCTTTTTCGTAAATTTAGTCCCTCGGGCCCAAAAAAGGGTTAAAACTATACCTCAGAGTACTCTTCTAGAGAACTGAGGCTTCTAGAGTATACCTTTGTTCCTACAGTTGACCATCCGGACCGAAAAAGGGGTAAAGTATCGTCGGACAGACGTGACTTCAAATTTCAGTTTAGCGAGCGTGAAGGTCAACAAGATCACTCGACAATATTTTCATGTTTAGAGGGTCTGAAAAGAGCTTAAAATAAGACCTATTAAGTTTTGGGAGTCCCGAGGGTGAGGTCAAGAGTGATATGAAATCATGCAAATGAGCTTCAAACTCGTAATCAGGGAAAACTGGTAAGGACTCTCGGGTCTATAGTCGTTAATGACAGCATGGACACCAAAATGCAACCAGGATCTACCTAGGGCATCCATGTTAAGGTAGGCTCTACCACTAAATTACGACACTCCTAAAACGGAAATGATGGTTTTTTGTCGCAACTCGGTGGGATCGATCCCATGGAAAAGCAGAAAAGACAACAAGATGCAGAAAGTGGAGGTGGAATCCTATCTTAAATGCAATGAGTTGGAAAAAGTGGCTTTTTACCAAAGGACCTTCAAAACAACCCAAAACTCCAAAAAATTTCCAAATACCCAAAGAACACTTCTCGTGACAATCCAAAGAAAACTCTCGAACCATACTAAATGATTTTTAGTTTAGAAAAAATGACAAAAAGGTCCTAAAATTGACAAAAAAAGGCCAAAAAATCTATAAATAGAAGCTGGCAGCTCATTATCACCATTGCTAATTGAGAAATTGACTAAAATCCAAAGCTACCCCTTTGTGAAAATATTTGATTCCGGGAGCTTCAGTGGACGAAACGACCATCTGCTTGGCCCAAGTAAGTACTCACTACCCCCTCTTGCACTTTAATTCTTTCTTTATGCATTTAAGTTCATTTTTGGGGGGGGCATCGACCTTTAAAAGGTCGGCCCTATAGCCACGCAGGCTGTCTTATGACAGCCCGAGTGTACATGCTATTATGAGCACTACAGCCCGCGTGGACCCTCCATTTAGTGTAAAAAATAAAAAAACAAGAGTTAACCCTCTTGAACTTTGTCTATTTGCAGGATGTATGTTCACTCGAGGGAAAGAGAGCATGAGGATATTGATGCGTTGGTCGATGAGGACCCTGATGCTCTTGCTGCACTGTTGCAGTGTGGTTTGTTAAAGTTTTTTCATTGTCATTTCATGCGAGCACAACTTAGGCTACTGAACGCCTTGGTGGATTATTGGAATCCCGATGCAGAGGCCTTTATGCTAGATGGGCAGTCGCTGGCTCCAACGACAGAGGATATATACTTCTTGACTGGACTCTCGAGGAGAGGGGAACTAGTCAATTTTTGTACCTTTCCTTTCGGGCCTCATAAAATATCGAAGTTGATTAGGCTCCATTGTGAAGTTGATACTGACAGAACGAGCTCGCAAGTGCTGATAAGCAAGATCTCTAACTTATCACTAAAAGTGATAGTGTTGCTCATTGGATGGATTATTGGGTCCGTGTCTTTGCATCAGGCTTCTCGTGCGCACATGAATTGTGCAGTTCAATGATTAAATGCATAAATATTTGATTGGAGCACCACCTTACTGGATTGTATGAAGAGGCAATTAACATAGTGTCGAATGCGGAATCAGAGGAACTTCGGGTTTGGGACGATTCTTTTTTCTTTCTTCTTTGAGAGAGTGCCTAGTTTCAATCCTAGAGAGACTATACAAGGGCACAATGCCTCTCTCCCCGCATTATGCAGATGGGCGGCGCTATTGCTGATGGGTGGCGCTATTGTCGTGACAGGAGGGAGGGAGGACCATTGAGGCCTTCGATGGCAAGTTATTTGCTTGGTGGGCATGACAGATTCCAATCATAGAGGACTACCCTTATGTCGAGATTGACTTCTCTAGAGATCCTAAGATACCGATACCTCGTGGAGAGCAGCGAGGAGATATGGGTAAGTTTTCTTCGTTGTTTTTTTTTTCTTAAAATATATGTAATTTTTATGTTGTTTTTTATATATATCATTTTTTTATACACCAGAGTATCTGACAAATCTGTGTATGTTATGTGTAAATGTGGGGCCAGTGCAACCAATGCACTATGCGAGGAACAGCCGATGTCCTCGACCAGAGGCCACCCCAGTTGTAGCCGGAGGACCAACAGTAGTAGGAGTACCTCTAGTTGGTGAGGCTGGGAGATTTTTGAGATGAGTAGAGTGAAACTTTAGTTCGCTTACTCGCACAGTCCCCATGGCAGAGATCGAGGATCTGTCACTGTCTATGCAGCCTCATGTAGTGAGGGCACCACGGACGTCGGTCCAAATTTTTCGACGTTTGGAAAACTTCATTGACCATTACAACAGGGCCAACAGGCCCCGTCCTTAGTTAGGCTGGACTTTTCACATGTCGAGGGCACTACTTGTATATTTTTTAGGGCATAAGCCCCATGACTTGTTACTGGACGTATTTTTGAGGCGCTTGTGCCCACGCATGTACTCTGATATTTTTTATATTATATATGGATTTTTATGTCTTGTTATGTCTTATGGATTACATTTGCTTTGAAAACTTATTTACATGTGCATGTGTGTGTCTCTCTTATATGTGTGCGAGATGCCAATCTAAAATTTGATTAGCTAGAGTATCTGTGACTTGATTTAATCTCCTAGGAACATGAAAATATGTAATATAATCAAAGCTTCATTCTAAGAGACGTACCCTAAGGAACCGTCAGTGTAAAGTAGGATCATGAACATGGTAGCCTCTATTTAACTGAGACAACCAACTGAGCATCTAAATAGACCCGGAGGTGAGAGATACCAAGTGACAAAGCGTCACGAAGCAACTCAATAATTGTGTTGTATTCGGTGACATTGTTTGCAGTGTCACCTAAACATATACCTCCTAAAGATAGTAACTGGCCATGAGGTGTAAAAATTACCCAAGCTGCGGAGGCAAGCCTCCAAGTGTACCGGCTGGCGCCGTTTGCGAATCCAACGAACACCTCTGATTCACATGACATCTGCCACAATGACAAAAGATAACATCAAAAATGACACTTCCATAAAACCAAAATAAACCAAAAAGTAATAGTACAAAGACTACACATATGTTACAAAAAGTTACCCAAGGTGACCTACCTATGAGTAATACTTCTTGAGGTAGAGCCCATTTCTAGGCTCTGCCAAAGCATTTCCCTCAAAATCTACCATATGATAAGCGCCCTTTTTTAGAACCTCTTTTATTGTGAAAGGTTTGAACCACATGGGTTTGAACTTGCCTGCCCCCAGGGGGTCCTTATCTTGGTCATAGACCAAGACAAGGTCACCTTCCGATAAAATCCAAGGACAAACAAACCAATCATACTGACACTTGACTTTTTGTTTGTGAGCTTCATTATCTAAGGCCGCATCACGACGTTGTTCATTGAGCTGCTCGAGACATAATAAACGCTCTTCAAGCGGTGAAGTGTCTGGCAATAACTGTACTGCCAACTTTAAAGATGGGATCTGGATTCTATGGGCAAGACTGTTTCCATCCTGTAAATGAGTTGAAAAGGTGAGAAACTGGTTGCAGTCTTAACAGACATTCAGTAGGCCCATAATGCCAAGTATAACATCAAATGCTAATTTGACTTGGCTGAATTGATCGTTCGATGTAGGATGGTCTTAAGAGATTTATTGACAACTTCCACCTGACCATTCGCTTGAGGGTAGTAGGGTGACGAATGTTATTGCCTCAACCCAAGATTTGATGTTAACTCGGTCATCATTGAGTTCTGAAAGTGACTTCCATGGTCAGTGATAATCTCTCTCGGGACATCGAACAGTGCTATAATCTGGTTAAACAAAAAGAGGGCGACAGTCTCGCCATCATATTTGAATGTTGGCATAGCTTCGACCCACTTGGTGAAGTAGTCTACTGCTACAATGATATAACGATGCCCTCTTACTGAAGGAGGGTTGCAGGTAGTGTAATCAATCCCCTACTTATTGAAGGGGCCAACGATGATGACAAGAAACATGGGAGCGGGATGTGCCCTCGTCTTCCGTGAGAAGATTTGACACGGGTGGCACTTCTTGACTGATGCGATACAATCTTTGATTAGTGTCGACCAGAAGTAACTAGCTCGTAAAATCTTTTGGGTTGTTTCCAACCCAGAAAAATGACCGCCACATGCTCCAGTATGGCAATCGTTAAGCACGATTTTCGCTTCTTCATGAGTGAGGCATAGGCGAAGGATGCAATCTACACCTCGACGATACAGAGTATATTCGAGTATGAGATAGTTCTTGGCCTGATGGCATATACGGTGATGCTCATCATGAGAAGCAGAGGTGGGGCACTTCAAATTCTGGAGATAGACAAGTATATCTCCATACCATGGGTCCGAAGATGCTATCAAAAACATGTCTCCTTGAATAGGCGACTCTTCAGGCATAACATCACCTGACTCGACCAGAAGTTCTAAGATGAGTTCCGCAAAGACCAGTGACTTTTTGGATTTCGCCGAAATGAAATCTAAGTCAAATTCCTGGAGGACAACTATCCATCTACTGATCTTTCCGCTGATTACCCGTCATGTCAACACGTATTGAAACGGATTCACAACGGCAATGATGGTGGTCTTGCGAAACAAAATATAATGACAGAACCGTTGGACAGCATGGACTACTGCCAACGCAAGTTTTTCAATATGAGAATAATTGAGTTCCGGTCCAACCAAGCCTCGGCTCAGGTAATAAATCACATATTCTGAGAGTAAATCATCCTCCTGAACTAAGACCATGTCGATGGTTGACTCTGCTATAGCCAAGTATAATAAGAAAACTTTATTATAATTGGGTGGTCGAAGTAGAGGGGCAGTTGTGAGGGCATGTTTCAACGCTTCGAAAGAGCGTTGAGCAGTATCATCCCAATGAAAAGGAACATCCTTCTTCAGTAAACGCATAAATCCCTTTGTGATCTCGGCATAGTTTGCGATGAAACGCCGCAAAAAGTTTTCTTTTCCCTGTAAACTCTGAAGTTGAAGGATTTTACGTGGGGGAGGCAATTGAACTATTGCCTCAACCTTGAGAGGATCAACCATGATCCCTGTTGTTGAAACTATGAAACCTACCAGACGGCACGACGTCACGTAAAAACTACATTTGTTGGGATTCAAGCGAATGCAGAAGTAGCGACATCGCTCAAAGATAAGTCAGAGGTGTGTGGGATAATCAATTCTCTTACGAGATCATGATGCTAAATCATCTAAGTAGCCCTCGATGATATGTTTGAGATCGTGGAAAGCAAAAGACATGGCCCGTTGAAAGGTAGCTCCAGCATTTTTCAGACCAAAAGGCATCTTATGATATGCGAATGTACCCAATGGAAAAATGAATGTTGTTTTATGTTGGTCTTCGGGTTTGATTTGTATCTGATTATATCTCGAAAAAACATCCATGAAAGAAAATGCCTCACAACCTGCACATTCATCAACTATCTGGTCAATAAATGGTGTGGGGAAATTATCTTTTGGACAGGCTTTGTTCAAATCACGGAAGTCCGTACATACGTGAATCGTACCGTGTTTTTTGTTAACCGGCATGGGGTTTGACACCCATTGGGTCAAATGGACGGGGAAGATAAAACCTGCCTTGAGCAGTTTCTCCAGTTCAACCTTAATAGTCGTTTCTTTCTTAGGATTAACCGGATGAAGCTTCTGTCGAACCAGCTTAGTGTCACGATAAGTCGTGATTTCGTCTTCAACAATTTTTGGATCGATGTCTGGCATTTCCTCATAAGACCAAGCAAAAATGTCATGAAATTCCTTAAATAAGTTTGTGTAGATTTGAATCTCTTCAGGGGAGCAGTCATCTTCGACAAAAACATTCTCCACGACGCCAGGGGTTCTAGAGATATTTATAGGTATAGTTCTGGTGATGGTTTCCATATTACTCTCGGCATAAACAGCATGTGTAGCCAAAGGATTGATAAAACAAGACCAATCTCCAGTCATAGTCAAGGTGAATTCCCCTGCTTCAATTCTGCTTAACTCTAGGAGGAAGTAAGATTTGTGATGGAGATCGTCCCAGGGTTTGTCCGGACTAGTCATTGCTTCAATGATTGCTTCGTCTGAGGGCAAGACTAAGTCTAAAGAATCTGTATCAGCGAGGGAAACTTGAGCCCAAATAGGCTTTAGAATCGGATCTAACTCTTGTGCAGGAGTTGGATTGGGGTTGGCGGAAGCTTGTTGGACTAAAGAGTACGCTACTTCTACCATGGACATACCATGGTACCCTGTCCCTTACATCATGGTCGATGGGGGAGGAAGAATCCACGGATCGTTGAAGCAATTCATGCGAAACAATGAAACTTGGAAAATATCAACCTTATGGTGGTCAGATATGAACTTAATATCCCCTTGAGGAGGTGGGTAATCGAAAGTACCCATCAAAGATGGGCACAAACCAACCCCTATGTTGATGACATCAGGTTGAGGGTTATCAATCATTGGGATCGCGGATGCCCCCAATGAAGGGTCAGGACGGGAGAAAGACAATTGATCAATGGTCATGATCCGGCCCTCGTGTGGAAACAACAAGACACGGAAAACTGTAGCGACTACTTCTTGCATAGCATAGGTCCAACTCCTCCCTAACAAGAGATTGTAGTCGAGAGATGCATCGACCACTTCAACCTCGACACACACGGTTTTCCCTCCTAACTGTATGGGAAAAAAGGGGATAATGCCATGTGGTCAGAACGAACGATCGTCGAAAGCGGTAAGAAGAGTAGGTGACGGAGACAAAGAGGGTTGGCCAATGGCCTTCCAACACGCCAAAGACATTACACATGTTGAGGCGCCCTCATCAACCATAGTGCGGAAAATGTTTCGAGTAAAAGTTTTCGTGTATTAATCCACGACTATATGGAATGCTACGTGGTAAGGGAGACGAGGTTTCAAGTCGGTTGTATCAAGCATGATCGTACCCGGATTACAAGTCTCAGCGAATCCTAAAGCAGCTAATAGAGCCTTTCTCTGGGAAGGGCATCTTTGGAGGACTTCCAAAGCAGACATCACACAAGGGGTTTGAGGCAAATCCTCCACCACAGAGTAGTTATGGGCAACCCCTGTCTTTGGTTTGTGAGAAGCTTTCTTAAACACACCTTTTGGGATGTGTGTCATGGTTTCATCCAACGTCTTCTCGATCTTGAGAGGAAGAGATGGGGTTTCAACTTCTTTACCTTTTTCAGAGGTGCTTGGCTTGATGTAATCATGTGCTCTAGTCGATATATAGGCATCACCTTTCATCATATACACATTCGCGGATGCAGGATTGTTTGAAGACGGAGGGGGTCCTTGGCTGCCCCCTTCCATGCTTGTAGAGGCTTGAGTTAGATTTTGGCCATGTTGAAATGGGTTTGTTAACACAACAGTATGTTGTTGTGAAAATAAATTTTGGGCCTCTGCAAGCTGAGGGCATTGGTGAGTTGGGTGGTCTTCCACACACAGATTACACGGATAGCTCGACTTCCTGTTTTTGGTGTTTCCCCCACCAACATTATTAGTGGGTTTCTTATCCCCCTTACCCTTCTTACGTTGTTTCTTCTTTCCATCAGGTTGTTGAGTGGCCTTCAGATTTGTAGATTGCACACTGTGTACTTCCGACGTTTGGGTAGGGGGAGCAACCAGAATAGTAGTCTGGTTGGCCGTTGTATGTTGGATAGATAATTGTTGCAATTGTTTTGTCAATTGTTCAATGGGATTTGTTTGTGCTGAACCAACAATACCATCGGCATGTGGTCTAGCTCGTTGTCTGGTTTTATCAAGTATTGATCATGGCACATCTGGCAAGATCTCGTACAGTATACCAGACTAAGAATAGATTAGCTCAAGTTGTTGAGCTCTCATGATTGCATCTTCTTCGAAAAACACTCCCGACATTGCGACGTCTTTGGATAACTGTGGGACCAAAGACTTAAGGAACCACTCAAGCAGGAGTGTTGGTGGGATTGTCACCTTAATCAAACTCTTTTGGCGTCTCCATTCTTGGATGTGATCAGAGATATGGTCAGCTTTTGTCTGTTCAAAATTGGCTAGCAATTTTGTGCCAGCGTCATATCTCACAGGTAATTGGAATTTGTTTAGGAAAGCCATTGCCAATTCACTGAAGGAAGAGTATCTTGAGCGGTTGAGCTCAATGTACCATTTCGCAGCACTCCCAATGAGAGTACGTTGAAACAATCACAACTATACAGAGTGATATTTCAATGAATTAGATGAGAACCAAAGGTGAAAAGTAGTCACATGATCTCCTGGATCTTTGCTAGGCTTGGCTTCGAACTTTGGTATGTCCGAAGGCAACTTCGTCGGCATAGTGGGGCAACGCGGATCGTGACAGATAGGGTCATCCAACAACCTTGTTAAGTCTGGAAAATGCAAGGTTTCCAGGAAAGATAATTTGGGTTGTTGGTGATAACCATGGAAAAAGGGGCCTGGAGTTTGACTGGCACCAGGTTTCCAGGAAAAGTTGGGTTGTTGGCCCGGGTTTTGGTAGCCATGACTAGCATACGGATTTTGCGTTTGAGGAGACAACATTGGTTGATGCCTGAAATAGGACGTAGATGGTTGGGCGTGCATTACATTCGGGGGACTTTGGGAAGGGTTGCCCCATATTGATCCCATGGTCAGAGGTACTGCACCTTGCCCGAGGTTCCACTGGTTGTGAAAAGAGTTGCCACCGATTGGCATTCCTAACGAGGGAAATGATCCCTGCCAAGAATTCCAAGGTCCTAATGTGGAAGAAGTTCCTGGGTGTGCCCCCTGTGCAGGAATAGTACCCTGCATAGGATTAGGTTGTCCGTAACCGGGGTTGCCCCCAGTTGGGAAAGCAACTGACGAGAAAGTGTTGTTACCAAACACACCGAACAAAGAAAACGATGTCGAACCTACTGGCATATTATGAGAAGGTGGTCCTTGACTCCTGCTCCAAATGAAATTTGGTGTGCGTTCGGCCCAGCGGATTGCTAGTGGGCACCGCCAAGTGAAGGGGACAAAGGAGGTATATGACCTCCTCCGTAAGGGAAAGCATTAAAGGGAGCTGAAGTGCCCCCCATGGGTCCTTGCAGAGGAGTGTTAGAGATCCCTACCCCCATACCTAAAGTCGGTAAAGTGGAGTAGGAAAGTACAGGACTTGTACTTGAGCTAAGCATCATGTATGAGAACGGAGGGCATGTCGCACTCTACATGAAAGGAGCAGCGGCCACCGCCAAAGATGGGATCGGACCACTACTTGAGGTAGAGGCAGTCAAGACCATGGTGGCTCGAACCAACGATGGCGGGTTCGGAGGTGGAACACCCCCTGTGGTGACAGTCGTAGTGGGAATAGGATAATTCCTGGAAGAAGTGGCAGCATTTGCTTCCATTACTGCATGCAACATTGTCTAGCGCTCATAAGGATAAATCTGTATGATGATGGGTGTCGAACAATTAGTGATTAGAGTTTCGGGTGGACCGAGAGCTTCCGGTCCAAGGTCTGAAATAGTTGGTTCCTACGAATGTTGGTCGAGCACAGTTTCTTGTGACCCGATCGCTTCAAAAGACCCTTGTTGGTCTAGCTTTCGCCTTAGCAGTGGCGGGGTTGGTTCCAGTGTAACCGGTGGCAGGCCAAGAAGCCTTCGTGACCGGCGGAGCTTGTGATCCTCCACTGTGTAAGAATATCAAAGACACACTAGGGATTTCTATTCATTCAAAAACAGCACACACTAGAAAAAGTCCCTACGAGATAAAACAAGCAATGACTAAACTAGTTGGAAGAACAGTCACAACAACCAACACTAGAGAAACTTACTGGTGCAAGTGCAACTCGAATACGGAAGCACCCTCTGGGTATACTCTGCAAAGAGTGGCTCGATGTTTGTCCTAGGTACTGTGGTCTACCCCCGCAGTCACATGTGTAAGTCCCTAAAATAATGGCAACTAGGTTTCCAGCGCGTGAACAGTCACCAGTCGACAGTCGGGTGGACCGCAATGAGCAGGGTATCAAGCTCGAAACTTGTCAAGGGTATCGAAAGTAAGTGGTCTGGAAGACAACTGAGGACCTCAAATGGATTCGAGACCCACGAAGCTTCGTGGAAAATGCAATCGACGGAATCCTAAAACAAGCCCTCTATATGTGTTCCCCACTACGCTTGGTCCGGATTTGGAGGGGTTATCTTCGCTACCTTTCCGTACGCTACCTCGTGTTTAGCCCCTGTGTTAGAGGGGGGTTCCGGATAACTTTCACGATACTGGACTTTTAACACTCCCTAGCACAGACTCTTATGTATGTTTTGCAGCCTTGAAGAGTTTCCTCTCCAACCTAAATCAAGGCTCTAGCCTAGACTAGTTAATGGACCCTACAAACATAAAGTCTAGTTGATTTTAATTAATCGTTATTTTTTTATGGCTTGTCTTAAATCAAAGTTTATGAAAGTGAAACTAGCAATGTTTTTAGAGACGAAAGAAAAGATAAACAGAAAGATGGAATCAAAATAACTTCTTCTTGACACAATTCTTAATCAACTTTTCAAACTAAATTTTTTTCTAATATCTCTGAACAGCAAACTAAAAACATGATTTTGCTCAACTATGAGCTACTTATTGTCCTAAGTAAACAGCCAAGAACTTATGAAAGCAAAACTTTTCTTGGTTATTAATGCAAACCAACAATTACTTAACCAAACCAAGAAATAAAAATTTTTTTTTTTATTTAATGCTCGCAAAGAAAAAAGGAACAATGATGACAAGTAAAGACCAAGAAAACCTCTGGCCTAAGAGCGGATCGCAAAGAGTTACTAACAATAACACATAATCTGATGAAAGCAGACTCTCACACTTGTCTAAAAACCCTATGAAAGAAAAATTTTGAGGAAAACTTTTTAATGAAAAAGAAATCTATTGCTATGATTAAACCTAAGTTGTCGACTGCTAGGACAGAGACCAAGAATCCTGAGAGGTATAACTCTTGACAAGTAAAAGGATGATTGCCTCTCCTTAAACAAAAATTTTCTCAATAGGCACGTTGTTGACAGTTCAATAGTCAGCGTGTGCACGCGAGTTGTGTAAGGTCAGAGCATGTGTACACACATGCAGACCTTATGCAGGCCACGTGTACCTCTGTAACTCTTCAAAAAAGAAAATACAAGCAATCAAGCACTGGCAGAGACTACTGGTATTGAGAACCAGAATCTCTTGAAGACTCGAAAACTTACTTTTTCAGAAAAGAAAAACAATTCAAGGAAAATTTCATAGAACAAAACCAATCTGAGGTGGTACCTAAGCTACAAACTACAAAAACAGAGGCCAGAATGAGATCCAGAAAACCCCTGAGAAGGATCACTTATGACAGGGGAGAGGATGACTGCCTCTCTAAACAAAAAAAAAAAATTCAAACTCAGACACATGACTGACACTTCATTAGCTAGCGTGTGCACGCGGGCTGTGTGAAGGTAGGGCGCATGTACACGCATGCAGGCCTTATACAGACTGCGTGTACCTCTGTGACTTCCCAAAAAGAAAATGCATCCAATCAAAGAAAGTAGGGAGTACTGGTATGGAAGACCATAATCCCTACTAGCTCAGACTCTTGCAGAAACTCAAAAAAAAGGTGATAAAACCAATTTTAAAATACTCAAAAAGGTATCCCCAGAAAACCCAAGAGCTCCCCAATATGGTCGCCAATTCTGTTGTGAGTGGGAAATCCCCCTATGGACTAGCACTTAGGGTTTTATCATGCATGCATAAAAGACCTAAAGATTCCTACTTTTTACCATCATCCCAAACCTAATCCCCATTATCCTTAATCAAATACACAGTTAAGAAGATCAAGTGAACATACCTTATTTTCGGCGTTTGGTATCGATCCCTCTTCACGCTTGGTCACTCTTTGACTGCAACTCTCCTCCCAAGGTTGACCTTCATTCACAAAATACAAACAAATAACTCCACATGCATTTGATCTATGGATTAATGGGTTAGAGATTTAATCAACATGTACGTAATAAACAATGGAAACCTCATATGGTGGGACGGGAAAAGTACTTATTTATTATTAACTTCACTAAAGAAACTTATAATGATGAAGATGACCAATGCTCCACAAATCTGGTCCTGGGCTCCTCTTTTACTGTGCACCAACTGCTAACACACTTGCTTCTCTTCTTCGTTGAAATCACAAAATGGTTGCAGAATCTTGGGCAAAGGGGAATACGAATTCAGGTAGAGTTTCTTTACTATGATTTTCCTCTTTTCAAATGGGACCCCTACCCCTTCTTTTATAGGCTAGAAGGAGCTAGGTATTTATTCGAATGATTGTCCATGCATGGTCGAAAGGTTTAGTTAACTTACCCAAAATTGTGTGTTCCGTCAGCAACTTTCCATTTTTCATGCTTTTGTAGGTACATGCGGGTTGTAGTGGGTCAGCTAGAGTGTACACGCAGGCTATAGTGGAGTAGAGCGCATGGGCCTTTAAAAAGGGTGTTTTTAAGAAGATTTGTTTAGTACTAGCTTGGCAAAGAAGGCATATAGATGGCTTGATGTCAAGTAAGTATGTCTGGTGCAAATTAGGGTTATAACAATAAGCCCAGTAGCTTATCAATACTCGGCTCACCAGCCTACAAAACATGATTACAATTCATAATATAACTGGGGCATGTCCTTGGGGATATTACAATCCCCTCCCCTTACTTTTTCACTGTCCTCGGTGCAACTTTCACACAGCATCAGCAAGATTTCTAAAATCTTCAAAAAGATGCGGGTATTCTGCCCGCATAGAATCCTCATGCTCCCATGTCACATCCTCAGGACCGTACTAGGTCCACTGGATCTTTACAAGCCCTATGGATTGATTCTAGAGTTGCTTGCTTTTCCAGTCCAATATGCACACCAGATGCACTTGCAAGACACCTTCTTGCTCCACCTGAATCACATTCCAATCGATTACATGATTAGCATTAGGTATCTATTTCTTAAGCAATGAAACATGAAACACATTATGTACAGTCATGGATGCAGGTAATGCAAGCATATATGCAACTGGACCAATCCTTTCTAGGATTTCAAATGGTCCACAATATCTGGCTGCCAACTTTGCACAGTTTCCCACCTTCATGGAACTTCTATTGGCTTTCACTTTCAGGAAAACATGATCACCCACTTTAAATTCTCTGTGGGTTTTGTTTTTATCATCATAACTTTTCTGCATGTCTTGGGCAGCTTTTAAATTCTGCTTAATTTTCATCATTTTCTCTTCCATTTCCTTGAGCAACTCTAGCCCAACTACTGCCCTATCAGCTAGATTATCCCAGCTTACTGGAGTATTGCACCTTCTGCCATAAAGTGCTTCAAATGGGCCCATCTTCAACGATGCTTGATATCCATTGTTGTAGGTGAATTCTACCAAATGTAGGTAGTCTTCCCATTTCGATGGTTTGTCCATCACATACATCCTTAGCATGTCTTCTATTACTCTGTTCACCCTCTCATTCTGCCCATCAGACTCAGGATGATAGGTTCTGTTGAAGTTTAGATTCGTTCTGAATCCTTTGAACAACCCCTTCCAGAATTTGGAGGTAAATTTCAGGTCCCTGCTAGACACAATTGTCTTGGGAATACCGTGCAATCATGCTATTTCCCTCATAAAAATATCAGCAACATCATGTTGCCTTGTGAGTAGTCTTTAACGGAATCAAATGGGCAACTTTCGTAATCTTGTACACCACCACCATGATTGAATCATGATGCTTGCCAGTTCTGGGAAATCCTATGATGAAATCCATTGTCACTACTTCCCACTTCCACTCAAGAATGGGTAAAGGCTGCATCAACCCTGCTGGGTGCCTGTGCTCAGCTTTAACCTTCTGACACTCCATACATCTAGCAATGTATTCAACAATCTCTTTCTTCATACCTAGCCAAAAGTAATGGCTCTTGACTGCTGCCACGGTTTTCTGATATCCAAGGTGCCCATCATAAGGCACATTATGCATTTCATTCCAAATCATAAGTTTTAAGTCTTGGACATTAGGTACATAAAAAAAATTCTTGTACAGAAGTCTTCCATTATTTTCCAATTTATAATTTTCCACTTTCTATGGCATCTCAATTTGTTGTAGTTTTGCTACCAAATCCCTGTATTGCAAATCTGCAATTGCAGCTTCCAAAATTCTGCTTTTAATATCAGTTCGGTACATGCTAATGGTTGTAGCATGTAATTCATGTACTCTCCTGATGAGTGCATCAGCCACTTTATTCTCCTTCCCTTTGATATGCTTGATATCAAAATCATACTCATAGAGAAATTCCAACCACCTACTATGCCTAGAATTCAAGGTTGGTTGATCAAACAAATATTTCAGACCGTTGTGGTCTATTCTCAATTCAAACCTCCTTCCCATGAGGTAATGCCTCCATTTCTTTAGAGCGTGAATGTTGGTTGCCAACTCTAAATCATGAGTTGCATAGTTCCTTTTGTGCTCTTTCAACTTTCTAGATTCATAAAAAATTATGAATCCATTCTGATTGAGGACTCCTCCCAGTCCTTCTTTGCATGCATATGTGCACACCACGAAATCTTCATCAGGGTCTGCAATCCTCAGGATTGGAGCACTGGTTAACAATTGCTTCAATTGTTGGAAGCTTCTCTCACAAACTTTTGTCCACTGAAACTTCTTCTCCTTCCTTTGCAAGGAAGTGATAGGGTGAGCAATCCTCGAGAACCCTACGATAAACCTTCTATAATAACTAGCTAGACCCATAAAAAATTTTACTTCTATCATGTTCTTTGGCACTGACCATTCTCTGATGGCCTCAATCTTCTCAGGATCTATAACTATCCCATCCTCTGAAATAATATGCCCCAAGTAATGGATCTATTTTTCATAAAATGAGCATTTGCTCAACTTGGCATACAGTTGATGCTCTCTTAGCACTTGCAACACCATCCTCGGATGTTGTTCATGCTCTTCCTCTGGCTTGGAATACACCAGAATTTCATCCAGGAATACTATGACAAACTTGTCTAGATAGTCCTTGAATACACCATCCATCAGGCACATAAAAACAATGGGTGTGTTAATTGACAGTCGAAATGGTACCACTATGAACTCGTAATGACCATAACTTGTTCTAAAGGTGGTCTTGTTGATGTCTTCATCCTTTATCCTTGCATGGTGATATCCCGACCTGAGGTCTATCTTCGAAAATATCTTTGCATCCTTCAACTGCTCGAAGAGGTCATCAATCGTCGGTAGAGGATAATTTTTCTTTACATTTACTTTGTTCAATTGTCTGAAATCGATACACAATATCAACGTCCCATCCTTCTTCTTCATGAAGAGGACCGGGGCACCCCAAGGTGACACACTTGGGCATATATACCCCTTCTTCAGAATCTCTTCAAGCTGCAATTGCAGCTCTTTCAGCTCTGGAGTACTCATTCTATAGGGAGCTTTTGACACTGGAGTTGCTCCAGGCATCAGTTTTATAGAGAAGTCAATATCTCTCTGCGGGGGTAGTTTGGGTACCTCCTAAAATACATCTTCAAACTCCTTTAGTACTGCATGATATCCAATATTTGAGACCTCATCCTTAGATGCTTCCTCCACATGGGCTGCAAATAATTGACAACCTTTCCTGTAACATTTCTTCAGCTGCATTGATGATATTTCTCTGATAGCAATAGCTCTGGGAATTCCTTGGACTGTTCTCTGATTTCCTTCTTCATCCAGACAATTGAATGCCTTGTTACGACAGTCCAAGATGGCATGGTGTTGGTCCAACCAGTCCATCCCAATTAGACAGTCATAAGAACCTAAAGGCAGAATGTTCAATTCACCCTTTGTGCTCAGTCCGTTCATTTCCACTGGACATGACTTAACTAACTCAGTGACTTTTCTCTTGGTTCATGTAGTCAACTTCACTAACCAAGACTTTTCATGTTTGTTTCTCGACAATTGCAAACTTTCCACCACTCTAGGATCTATATAACTATGGCTAGCCCCTGAATCAATTAAAATAGTGAAGGGATGGTTATTGATCATACCTTCCACTTCAATCATGTGTGATTGAAATTCAGCTTGCTTATTTCTGGGTTGCATATATCCTGGGTATTCTATTGCCCATGTCCTCCATTGTTTCAGCCTGTTGAACATTGTGGACAACTCTCACTTTGCCATTTTTGTGGGGACAATCTTTGTACTTATGGTTTCCCTGACAGCCCCAACACTGAATGGGCGTCTACGCCTTGGCCTTTCTCCCCCTACGTCAACCATTATCGGCTGTCTAAACGATGGGCATCCTTGAGGACTATTTCTAAAAAATGGAGGTTTGTTTCCCTTCTGCCTCTACTCTTTCTTAAACTTCTTTTAGTCATCCCAAGCCTTCTGAAAAGTAGGCTTTTCTCTTTGTTGCTCATATAGGCATTTCACTCTTCTTATCATTTCTTCCATAGTCTTAGGGTCATCATACTGAATCTTGTCCCCAATGGAAGGTGGCAATCCACTCAGATACCTTTGAATCTTGACAGTCTCATCCTTGATGAACGGAACATACTTCAGTAATTCCAAAAACCTTTGTTCGTATCCATCACTAGTCATGCTGCCCAGCTTAAGTTCAAAGAACTCTTTCATCTTTCTGTCATAATATCTTTTAGTCAATTATTTCTACTCTAAATACCTCTTGAATTCTCTCCAAGTAATATCTTTCTCTCTAATGTGTTGCACCTGCACAAGTTGATCCCACCACATGGATTCTTTTCCTTTCAATTGATACATCGCAATTCTTCCTTCTGCGTGAGAGGAATAATTCTACAGTTGGAAATATTTCTTCATGCCAAGCAACCATGTCTCGGCATCTTCCTCCTTCTTATGTTCTCCATCAAACATAGGAGGCTTAATCTTGTTCATTTCACCCTTGAGTTCATCCACTCCATATCTCTTGTGCTTTCTGGTAGGAGATGTGCTTGAACTACAGTGTGCCCTCCTCTTGGAGCAACCTTGGGAGTGATGATGGTGTCTACCAACACTCCTTGATCTTCTTCCTTCATAAGTCTGGTGACTCCCTGTTTTTCTCGAGTCTCTCTCCTTGTCCAACTTCTTTTCTATTCTCTCCAGACTCTTCATCAACTTTAAGTTGAATTTCCCTTGTTATTCCTCAGCTTTCATGAGATTTTTTCTATCTGCTCGATGAGTTTGGGCATCTTTCTGCAATATTTCAATGATTTTCATCATATGCCCTTCCTTATCTATCTCTTCTCCATGCCCATTGGAGTTTGACCCTTCAACTCCCAAATGAACATCCATCCCTTTAGCTTCATTCTCTAAACTGAAATCATTTTGTGTCTCTTCCATTTCTTTTGCACTCAGTTGAAATTATATTTGATTATGCCACTCGTTAAACTTCTGTAAACATAATGTGCAGACAACCGGAATTTGTCAAGCCATTATTCCTTAACAAATCCCACAACATTCATAAACAAATCTGACTCAAGATAATTTTCAGTTTTCATTCTCTGTGATTCTCGTTCAATCAAGAATCCCCACAGATTTCTTCTTTCAGAGCTCTGCTCTGTTAAGTTTTCGGGCACTAGCCCCTTTCTCTCAGTTCCCCAACCCACACGACCATGGGTCATGACTAAGCACTAGATCAATAAGCATGCACTCGAGCCTTCAGCTCCAGAAGATTTCCAAGCATAACACAACAGTCACTCAGAGTTCCAAGTTACCGAACTCACACAGTAGGGTGGATCAACGGTCCACGTCTACCCAGCATCCTACGGCTGACACTCACTGTGGAACCTCAGGCGTCTGAGTTCCGGGACTTCGGGACTTCGGAATATTTCACATCTGCACACCTTAAACCATTAATCTCTGAACACTTCCACGTCACCTCAGGTGACATTATTACGTTACATAACTTAACGTTTTCCCAATTGTGGGGGCATGAAACGGTGGTTTGCAATAACCCACCTTTCATCCCACAATTCTCTTGATGTTGACACGTAACCCCTTAGTGAGACCGAGGTTTGGATTGTGAGACCGCCTTAGAGAATTACCTTACGTGCAACTTGGGTCCCCGCAATTTCTCCTGGTCATTGATCTTGATGTATCGTGATCAACGCCATTGTGGGTCCTCCGACCTTTAACTACATTACGTAACCTCGAGCCCCACTAACCCTGCTCACACAGGATGCTACATGGCGGAACACTAGTGACTAATACATGGCCCATTCAAATGGGTGACACTCATCACATTCCAAGTGCCATTTCAATCTTCCACGAGTTCTAAACCCACTCACACGTGGCACACATCCTATGTGTTCATGTCACCTCTAGGTGATGTCATCATGACTTACCACTTCGGTTCTTCGGGCTTCGGGAGTTTCAACTCCTCTACGCTCGCTTTTTCCTAAAGTGCTTTCTCCAAGAGTTAATGATCTATCGACACATGTCCTCCTTCACGATCAACGGCTATGAGCAACTTTGACACTTCGGGCTTCGGGAGTTTCAAACTCATAGCACTTGCCTCCTCTCGAAGTACTTCCACCTGAAGTACACGATCTCTTGACGCATGTCCTTCGCAATGGACGATTGCGATCTACTTCGGGACTTCGGGAGTTTGTCACACTCCACACTAGAAATCCTCTGAAGCGATTTTCCTTTGCCTTCCTGGACACGGATCTAACGGTCAGGATCTTTTCCTACAATCTACGGTGTAGATATCCTTCAGAAGTTTATGCCTCAGTGCATTCCACTTCTCCTGACTGTTGAACTCCGAAAGGCTTCCAAGATAACCCTCCTGCACCTTTTCTGGATCTGACAGTTGTAAAGGACTTTCCTTTTTCCCAAACAGATCCTACAGCTCCAACACCCCAAGTGTTGAGAGCTCTCTCTTTGTGGTCAAATACCACGCTGACTGCATTTTTATTCTACCGCTACTCCTCCTGAGCTTCGTAACACGGCCAAGTAACCCTTTGGCACTCAGAAACATTCTAAGGTTCGAAATTGGTTCCATCCAAACACCATTTCCACTCGAAACTTTGGGTCCAAAGACCACTTATCCGGCCCATACATGCTCAGCGTTGAAACCATGGGTTCTAATTCCATATTGTAACGTCCTCGGCCATCAACCCCATTGTCGGGCAACACTACTATGCGGAATAACACTTATAAAGTATGCATTTAAATGAAGTTAAATGACTTAACACAGAGTAAACACATAATTACCGCTAACATATAGAAATAATTGTAATTAACAATAATTCCACTTGCAACGGAATACATGATAATATTACAAGCATCACAGACATGCATTTTAATTGAAATTAAACACATAATGATACTTATCTTTGAAACTGTAGTAACTCCACCAACTACGTGCAGACCTTCCATGAACCTCCCAGCCTTAGACCACGGTGCTCATCACGCTCAGCAGTGGGTCACCCCCAAGATGGGACTAAGCTCCACCCCAGGCAAGGGAATCCTAGACTAGGCTAAGGTTACAGGAAAATTGCACAGAGCAACCAGAAGGATTCTCTCTAGGATCCTTCTTACGCCCACTACTCATAGACTCTCATTCCACACATGCATGTTCCACCTAGGAGTATACACCTTCGCAATAACATTCCATCAGTGCTTCACCTCCCTCTTTGGGTCTCAGCAACAGGTCGGATCAGGAATTCTCAGAGCTCTGTAACTGGTGTTGGACTCTCTCTGGGAGAAAACCACTTCCCAGCAGACTCTCTCACCTGGAGAGAGCTCGTCACAGGCCTGAAAACCTGCCTCTTCAACCATGGGCCTCACAACCCGCTTCTTCAACTAGTTTGAGCCCAATTCCCGCAAGGTGAGGATAACAGAAACACAATTACACTCAGGAAAAATATAAGGCAGCAACCCAAAGACAATCCGGGTATGGACTCGGCTCTACCAGGGCGAATAGGCTAGGCTCACACGATACGCAGGTGACATAGCTCAATCCACGGGTTTTCCACTGGTTTCAGGGTGCGTGACAAGGAATCAACGCATAGGTCGAACACAGACTCAAACGGTTCAGACGGCGGATACGTTGGCTTCTCAGGAAAACATTACGGTTTTCTGGTTTCAGAGCTGCATGAGGGTATGCAGAGATCAGACACAGACACACAGCATGACAGACAGTGGATGCCCAAATGGAGAACAAACCCCCATCACGGCTTAATTCTTGGGTTAAATTGCATGTGCCTGGGCCGACACATGTCGCCCATGAAGCTACATACACTCTATCAAGTACATGTTCCCTTTTCCAAGAACATAGGATAAAAGTATACCATTCACACCACTTTGGAATAATAATAAATTATTATTCCGAAGGACTTAAGCCCCTAAGCTCAGCCCCTCTTTCCAACCTTTCAGCCCCCTTTCCCTTACCCACCTTGTGGAAGCTTAGTCCCCCATCACTCTTTCTTCATGGTCGGTCTGCATGCGGCGATGTTTAATCTTTATTAATGTTCTGCATAATTACATATACAAAACCAGGCTCCTAGCCTATAACACTTAGGCTCTCCAGCCTAATAAACACATAAGCCCACCAGCTTATCAATACGCAGCTCACCAGCCTACAAAACATGATTACAATTCATAATATAACTGGGGCACGTCCTTGGGAATATTACAGAGAAAGTTTGGTAGCGAATTTCGGTAGCACAAAGGTTTGGGTAATGGACCCAAGGTTGTTTCATGTATAATGGTATGAGTTTTAATATATTTGAAGGTAAGACTATTCTATATGGATAGTACATGTCATTTTATTTCCGGTGGTATGTGGAATGTCACATAACTCCTCACGGTTAGAGAGTTATGGCCATGAGAAGTTGGAGAACCCGGGTTTGGGTAATGGACCCAAGTTTGTTTGATGGATAATGGTATGAGTTTTGATATATTTGCAGGAAAGACTATTCTATCTGGATAGTACATGTCATGTCATTTCCAGTGGTATGTGGAACATAACATAACTCCTCACGGTTAGAGAGTTATGGCCATGTGAAGTTGGAGAACCCTCATGAGTCATCTAGAAGCCCCAAAAGGTCAAAGTAGTCAAAGTGGTTTAAGAGATTTTAGAAGGTAAATAATAAAGTGAAGTGATGAGTGT
>WSFP011399589.1:0-26710 GCA_009831015.1 Picea engelmannii
ACCATTAAGCCTCCTCTCTGGAGCTCCTATTTGGAAAGGGACATTACATAATTCATATTATTAATCTTGATTTGGTCATCTTTAACCACTATTTGGAAGACTATGTGTTACACATCAAAATTCCTCACTTCGATAATGTCACATTATCATTGTTGCAAGTGTCGTAAGTGTCACACTTTTGCTGCAAGTGTCACATTCTTGTCACGTAAGTGTTGCATCACGAACGACACCATGAAAACACTTGACACAACCCCTAAAACATGTTAGAAGAAGTAGCCCCATCATTTGACAGTCGAAACAAAGTGTCTTTCTATGAGAATTGGTCATCTTGGCAACTTTTGGAAGAGCAACGCTCCCTTGCTCATATACAGGGAGCGCTAGCGCTCTTTGTCTATCTAGCAGGCATCGTCGTAGTGCTATGTTGCCCATTGTAAGGGAGCACCGAATTGGTTGAGCAAATCTTGGAAGAAATCCCCTTTTTCTCTAAAGACAGCTATGGATGGATCGAGTTGCTTTGGTTCGAATCCAACCATTAGGGTGCATCTAAGGGAGATATCACAACTGATGGAGTCATATCCTCAACTAATCCCAAATATAACCAAGGTGGTTGAGCCTCTCAAAGCCTCTAAATGGAGGCATTCTCATGGTGAACAGGGAGGGAAAATAATCAACAAATCATTGTTATTCTGATCATGGATCTTTCGAGCAAGGGGTTGGATGAAGAGGACTTAGAGAGGCTGTTGCAACATCATCTGAAGATTGTAAGTCTCTCTTTAAAGTTCTCATAAATATACTTGGGTATACTTATAGTATGTGTTTACATGTACTTGTCTATGCTTATTTTAATATTCATAGATAGATTGGTTTTGTCTAATCCATTAGAGTAGGAGATAGTCGTTTGTCTTTTGGTTGTCCATTGCAGGTACTATTCAGAACTCGCAAATTGGAGCAGCTTGGAAAAAATTTGAAAGTGAGGTACATCATGCTATCCCTCTTACTCTCTTTTTTGATAGATAAAGTTAATCTATAGGAATTGTAGTGTCTAATGGTAGTTTTCTGTCTTGGTAGAGGGGTTTGTACTCTAAGGGAAAATTCATCTATCCACGAGGGAATTATTTTGTAACAGAAATTGGCGATTCCACTGGGGATTAAAACAAACATAGACAAGTACATGTAAACACATACTAAAAGGAAGGAAAAAATTGTTTTTGTAGATGTAAACAAGTACATGTAAACAATCCTTAGTCGTTCAATTGGGAGGCAAAACTGTTTCTGTAGATTTTGAAGTAGTCGATGCTCCCCTCGATTATAACTTATTGTTGGGGAGAAGTTGGTTCTATGCTATGAGTGTCGTCGCTTCATCGGTTTTTCGATGTGTTCAATTCCCTCATCAGGGTAAAATTGCAACGATCGATCAGTTAGATTACTGCACCCCAGATGCTCGCACTCAAATGACCAACAACATTCCTTTTTTGGGAGATTCCAAAATCACTTATGAAAGTGTTCAGGTAGGTCTTTTGAAATACTCTTCGCTCATGGGTACCTTCCTTACACCTCTTCCTCCCACTATGCAACATATCGCAATGGTTAATATGATTTTGATTATGGCACATCAATCCCTCGAATCATCTTATCCATGGATCGTGCCTAGTCCCTTAGAATTTGATACACTAGGTGACACCATGCCACTTAGTCCTACAGAAGCTCAATACGACTCCATTCAGTCTGCCTCTCCTTCCTTGGATGATCAACATCTACTGGCGTCTACGACTTATTCGTTACCATCCTGGTTAAATTCCCTATCCTCTACTTTTGATTACATCCTACAAATTTTTCCATCAGATGAATCTATTATGGAAATCCTTAGTATCGAGGAGGCACCATGGGATGACAACCACCATCGTTCGTCCTTTCTTCCCAGTTTGGATGACATAGAGAAGTATATTTCCTCTATCTTTCCTAGTGATATCGTCGACTCTCCCCAATCTCCAATACTCACTCAAGATACCATCTCCGAGGGGAATCTGGGAAACATCTCTTCCACTATCACCGTCGACATATCCATTAAAGAAGGTATTGTTGAAAACATACGACTAGGCGCCAATTGTTTAGCTGAAGAATTTGAAATTTATATCGCCTTGTTCAAAGAATTTCGCGACATCTTCGCTTGGACTTATGAAGAAATGCCAAGGATCGATCCATCAATCGCTGTGGATGAAATCAAAACTTACCCAGGAGTTAAACCTGTGAGATAGAAACTTCGCCCAGTCCATCCTAAGAAAACCATGGCAATCAAGGCAGAAATAGAAAAACTTGTGAAATCTGGTTTTAGTTATCCTGTCCCTTTGATCGAATGGGTTTCCAACATCGTTTCGGTCGTCAAGAAACAAGGGACCATTCACGTTTGTGTCGATTATCAGGATCTTAATAAGGCTTGTCCCAAGGACATTTACCCTACACCCTTTATCGACCAAATTATCGATAATTGTGCATAAAGCGTCATTTTCTCTTTTATGGATGGCTTTTCTGGATATAACCAGATCAACATTTTACCAGTTGATCAACACAAAATAGCCTTCATCTACCCTTGGGGAACTTTCGCTTATCGGAAATTACCTTTTGGCCTTAAAAACACTGGAGCCACTTTCCAGCGGGCCATGTCGTATGCGTTCCATGACATCAAACATATTGTTGAACCTTACCTCGATGACTTACCCACTCATTCGTCTCGTCGACGAGACCACGTTGGTCACCTACGAGCCATATTTTTTTGATATCGGTTTTACAACATACATTTGAACCCCCAGAAATGCATTTTCACTATTGAATCAGGACGACTCCTCAGATTCGTAGTTTCCAAAGATGGGATTAGGGTGGATCTCTTAAAAGCCAAAGCCATTCTTGCTTTATCTCCTCCCAACAACCTCACTCAACTGCAAAGTTTGCAAGGGAAGGCAAACTTTCTTCGTCGTTTCTTTTGCAATTACGTCAAAATAACTAAAGAATTCATGAGATTGTTGCAGAAATATGCCCCTCTCATCTCAGATGCAACCGCTCAATGCTCATTTAATGCTCTTAAGCATTCCTTAACGAAGACAACTCTTTTGCATCTACTGAATTATGCGAAAGATTATATCATTTATTTGGTTGCCTCTACTTCCACTATTGCTATGGTGTTAGTACAAGAGGATGATGATGACACCGAACATGTGATCTACTATCTGAGTAAAAGTCGATCAGGTCCCGAACTCCGGTATTCACATGTCGAAAAGTTGGCTTTGGCAACAATTATCGCAGTCCAAATATTTCACCATTACATTTTGTTACACACTACCATGGTCATCGCTGACTCGAACCCCATGTACCACATGTTAACTCGTCAAGTATTTGGGGGCAAATATTCCAAATGGATTGTCATTCTTCAAGAATTCAATCTCGAGTTTGCCAAATCCAAGGCTAAGAAGTCATTGGTTTTTGCTAAATTAATTTGCGATCTTCCCCGTATTGATGAGGATATTGAGGGCATTGATACTGTCTTACGGTGTTGCTTAACCCATGAAGAGATTGAACAAGTTTTAAATGATTGTCACCTTGGAGCTTGTGGCGGTCATCTTTCTGGGATGGCTACAACCCAAATTTTTTTATGTGTCAGTTATTTTTGGCCTTCCATATTCAAAGATTGCATTGAGGCTGTTAAAACATACCCATCCTCTTAGATCTTTCAGAGGAAAGCACCTACCCACCTAGCTCCACTTCATCCCAGTGTTGTCGTCGACTCCTTTACAAAATGGGGCATCGATTTTATGCAATGTAAGCCTACCTCAGCTGAGGGGCATGGTTATCTCATCGTCATCATCGATTATTTCACTAAATGGTCTGAGGCTATGCCTACATTTCTTAACGATGGTCGCACTGCAACACTTTTTGTGTTCAATCACATCATCACTCGATTCAGTGTGCCACAAGCTATTGTAACTGATCATGGATCTCATTTCTAGAATGAGATGATGGGATAATTACACAGCAAGTTAGGTTTTCTCCTTGACAACTCATCCCCCTGCTATCCTCAGGCAAATGGACAAGTTGAAGCCATCAACAAAGTCCCAAAGACAATGCTTCAACACATGGTGGGCGTAAATAAAAGCTCTTGTCACTTGCAACTCTTCTCTGCACTATGGGCTTATCAAATTTCAGTTAAAACTGCAACTGGATTTACACCCTTCGAGTTGGTATACGGGATAGAAGCGGTATTACCAATCGAATGTGAGATTCCTTCGTTGAAACTCACTGTAGAACTCTTACCCCATAGATCTTCTAAAGAGGAACGATTCTTATATATGACCAAGTTGGATGAAACTCGTCGCGATGATGCTCTCATCAACGAGACGTATCAAAAATGCTTGAAAAATCAATATGATAAGACCATCCAACCTCATACTTTCGCAGAAGGAGATCTAGTCCTAGTCTATGATCAAGATCATGACAAACTGGGGGCAGGAAAGTTAGAACCCACGTGACACAGGCCATACATCATAAAACATGTGCTACATAGAGGTGCCTACAAGTTAGTAGACTACGATGGAATATCTCTCGGTGAGCCCCGAAATGGGATTTACCTCAAGAAGTACTATGCATATGATATCTCGCATGTGTGCTTTGTACATTACTGTACTATGTACTCTTGACTTGGTGAGTCTTTTATTTTGCATGCATGAGTTTTGTCTCAACAACTTATACTTTGCTTTGTGATTGAATGCGAAGATGGCATCATCCTTTCCCATCAATTTTGAATTTGCGGATGGCGCTAGTCGACATACCCAGAACATCGCTTCTGCAGCTTGGGTCGTCTACCACTCTAGCGAGTTAGTGAGTTCAGGAGGGATTTGTCTCATATCTGCAACCAATAACGTTACAGAGTATCATGCCATCATCAGACTCTTAACCGAAGCCTTTTCTCTAGGTATATCTCAATTGATTATAAACCTTTATTCTCAACTTGTAGCCCATCAACTAAATCATGAGTACGTCGTTCACAACTCAACTTTACTACGTCTCTATCTAAGGGTTTGTCGTCTCAAAAGAGCTTTTGAATTTCTTGAATACAGACACATATCGAGAGAAATCAAAATGATTGTGGATTTGTTAGCGAATTACATGTTGGATTGGTATATTGCGCATAGATAAACATTTGAAACATAAATCATATGTATAAAACACATCACATAAAACAAAAATACAACATAGGTAGCCACCGCAAAAGTCGTTTATGTATATAAGCATGATAGCAAATTTTTTTGTCAATTACATCATACAAAAGTACGTAACGGGGAAAAACATGGGCCTTCGTGCCCATAGAATCATCCTAAAGAATACAAAATGTATGAGGACTCTAATTGTCCCCCTGTATCACGTTGTGCTCTGCATAGCATAGTACCGCTCATGTCACCCATCGTAGAAAATGATTGAGGCTCTCGGAGACCCCAACTGTATGCTGTTGAAGGTGTAGAGGCATATCTCGCCTCCTCAGGGGTGGAACACCCATGGTCAAACCCCGAAGGTTCCTCTCCACCTCCCAGAGTCCTACCCACTACAACATCGTGCTCTGTTGCCACCTGTGCATCTCCATGACACCCTAGTGCTGGCATCTCCGTCGGACGTGACACACCTCTGTCTGCATGATGAAAACAAATGACTTAGATCCTTGTTTGTCCAACCAAAAACATATAAAAACAACCAAAAATATTTTTACAAGCTCATGATCTTTCATACATGATGCATCCCACTGTATACCCTTGGGAAGTACCAAGTCCGCAGTACCCCTGAAATCTACCCCAACATAAGGGAAGTCCTCGATCACCACCAACTTCCTCCTCCACCATGTAAAGAAGTCGAAAATGAACCTAAAAGCTGAGGGCTCATTCCCCAACCTCGAGGAGAGACCATTCCACCTCTCCATGCGAGGTTAAGTCACAGAGTGTGTTATCATTGCAACCTGTGGTTGCATCTGGGGAATCCGCTCTATAAAAAACGAGACCAAGAAAGAACCATATCCAAACTATTTTTGTCTGTCAGTTCTGCATTTGGATATTTGCTCTTTAACATTGCTTAGGAACCATGCACTCCAGTTGAATAGACTTGGTTGCAAACACTGAACTGCATAAGAAATTTGGGATTTAGAAGTGAGATGGGCACTAGTGCTCCTTGCCAACTTGGTGATAGCGAATAGGACGGATCAAAATGATAGATCCCTCACATTTTTTATAACGATCCTTCCTCCCACCAACTGTGACCCTGGTGTGCAGTATTCGACAACATATGCCTCAGTCGGTCCCGGAGTACCCCGATGTCCAGACAAAAGTATGGGCTCCCCTCTCCTCGAGAGCCCCATCAAAAAGTATACATTGTCCATCTCAATCTCAAGCATATGTGGCCCTATTTGAAACGCTTGCTCATCATCGTCCCATAGACCGATAAAGTATTCAAGCAATAACACTTCTTTCCTCATGTTATGAAGTTTGAAGTACTTGAGCAAGCCACAATTGCGTAAGGTCGTCTCGCTTGAGGTTCTTGAAGAGCAACAATGTCATCAAACCTGTGCTCGCGTTCTTTCCACTCAATCATGGTTGGCTATCGATGAAACCTTCAAATACATCAATTAATCATCATTAGCTAAACCCTCAATGAAAGAAATTGCCTCTTTTTAGCCTAACAATCAAAGAATTTTTGAGTTTTGTGCATAGAGCTCCCTCAAAGAAGAAAATAGAGCACTAGCGCACCCTCAACGCACACACCAGGGCATTGAAATCACGATCGATGCTCCCCTCGATGCCTCGGGGGAGCGTCAATCGAGTTCGGTGGTCTAGGGCTTCCCAAAGAGCCTAGAACACCTAAACTAAAGGATGAAATGCAATAAAAAGGCATGAAAATAATGAGGAGGAGGAAACAACCAACCTGGTCTGGATGGTTTCGAAAATGGTCGCCCACAGCCCCCGCAATCAATGCTCGAAAAAATGCAGCAAAAGAGGTAAAAACTCAAAGACCAAAGGAGAATGGTAAAAAAAAAACGTAAAAATGAATTTTTGACCTAATTTGATATTTGATATGTTCAATTTGGTCATTTCTCCTTATTATAAAGTTTGTTTTGGGTTTTTTTTTTAATTATTTTTCGAGAAATTACTAATATCTTGTGCTCAAAACAACTTAATTTTACAGGAATTTGAGCAGAGTTTTTTCGATGACCTTGTAACACCAATGAGCTTAGTATTTGTTCTTTCTCGTGCTCACAAATACATGAGAATGTAACCAAGTATGTTTTTATCACTTTTTCGGACTCGTAAAGGTTATACGAAAAAGGAACCCCCTACAGTCTCCTTTAAGCTCTTTTCAGACTCTCTAAACATGAAAAGATTGTCGAGTGATCTTGCTTCCTTTCACACTCGTTAAAAGGTTCGAAAGGGTGTCTTTTGAATAATGGTTTATCTCTTTTTCGGACATCGGGGACTAAAATTACGAAAAACGACAACCCTGGAGTCGTCTGTAAGTTCTTTTCAGACTCTCTAAATATGAAAAAACACCGAGTCTTCCTTCTCTGAACTCATTAAACTACACATTGAAGGGCCTATCGAGCATGTGTTATCCTCCTCGAGATCGTTAAATTAAAAAGAGGCACTCATCTATTTGGATGGGGGGGGGGGATTTAAGGAAGTGGGTCAAGTTTCTTGAAAGCTTTTGTAAACAGCGCTTGCAGTCGCCCTTGAACACGACACTTGTTTTAACCTCCACACTGAACACTTGGATAATCCGCTAAACCTCTGCACTGAACCAATCCTATAATTCTTTCTACTCCTTTGAACCATCCAAAGAATGCCTCAACACTCGTTGCATTACATTTTGGTCCACTCTGCGTTTATGTTGCCAAGTCTCATGTCGTGCCTCAATGTTCAAGGGAAGTTTTTGCCTCGAGAGTCAACCATCTACAAAATTACTAGTTTCCATACCCGTGGCAGTCTGTGTTCATCTACTATATCTTATCACTTTCCTGTGTCGGTTTCGTGTCGATGATGGGGGATACATCAAGGCCCTGCTTCGACGAGTCTTTTCCTATCGACTTCAACACATCATCCAAGAATTAGACTTAGAAACCAGTTAATACCTTGGGACCTGCACGCCTCAATGACAGACCTCCTCACTTTCAACAATGGCTTTGCATCATTGACCTCTGATTGGATGATTCCACGAATGTTCGACCTCAGCTCATTTATTCACATTCATTGGATTGTACTAGGGCACCTTGGGAGTCATTGACATCACTAGTTATTTCCCTCACACTTGTTAACGGTTTACCTCAATGATAGATAATCAAGTGGTTTCTACCATGTTCAATGTCAAAAAATCTATTCACGTGGCTAGATTCATACCACATCTAGATTTGGACGAAGACCCTGGGTTGAACATTCACTCTGATATCTGCTTTGCCCAGGCTGCGAAGGAAGTTATTTGAGCATGTTGATACTTATACTATCACATAGATTCACGTTGTATTGGTTTGTGGCTATGTTTTATCATCTCGTAGCTACACTGTGTACTGTCATAGAAGTATGGATCCACATTATATCTCTGGTGGCCATACCCTTAGTCAATATAAACATGGATCTGCAGTATATTTATTGGAAGCCATACTTTGCGTCATTTATAGTCCGAGCATAGGTATGCCTGCCTCGGGAGTGGAGGACATATTAACGATGTTTGATGGTTGTCTGCAACTTCTACCAGGTTCCTCGACTCCATACCCTTGCTTCGAAGAATCTACAAAGTGTTTCCACCATCAGCTTTCATTTTATGACTTCACACTTTGGGGGGCAATCTGTTACACATCAAGATTCCTCACTTCAATAATGTCACATTCTCATTGTCGCAAGTGTCACATTCTCGTCACATAAGTGTTGCATCGCGAATGACACCATGAAAACACTTGACACAACCCCTAAAACATGTTAGAAGAAGAAGCCCCGTCATTTGACAGTCGAAACAAGGTGTTTTTCTATGAGAATTGGTCATCTTGGCAACTTTTGGAAGATCAACGCTCCCCTGCTCATATACAGGGAGCAAGCGCTCTTTGTCTATCTAGCAGGAAACATTGTAGCGCTTTGCTGCCCATTGTAAGGGAGCACCGAATTGGTTGAGAAAATCTTGGAAGAAATCCCCTTTTTCTCTAAAGACAACTATGGATGGATCGAGTTACTTTGGCTTGAATCTAACCCTCAGGTTGCATCTAAGGGAGATATCACAACTGATGGAGTCATATATTCAACTAATCCCAAATATAACCAAGGTGGTTGAGCCTCTGAAAGCCTATAAATGGAGGCATTCTCATGGTGAACAGGGAGGGAAAATAATCAACAAAGCATTGTTATTCTGATCGTGGATATTTCGAGCAAGGGGTTGGACGAAGAGGACTTGTAGAGGTTGTTGCAACATCATCTGAAGATTGTAAGTGTCTCTTTAAAGTTCTCATAAATATACTTGGCCTATTTCCTTCTAATATGTGTTTACATGTACTTGTCTATGCTTGTTTTAATCTTCATAGATAGATTAGTTTTGTCTAATCCATTAGACTAGGAGATAGTCGTTTGTCTTTTGGTTGTCCATTGTAGCTACTATTCAGAACTCGCAGATTGGAGCAGCTTGGAAAAACTTTGAAAGTGAGGTACATCATATTATCCCTCTTACTCTATTTTTCGATGGATAAAGTTAATCTATAGGAATGGTAGTGTCCAATGGTACTTTTTTGTCTTGGTAGAGGGATCAGTACTCCAAGGGAAAATTCACCTGTCCGTAGGGGATTTATTCCATAGCACCATGTCAAGGGGGTTTAACCACGATTTTTCCGATAAATAAAGCACTTGAGGTCTCTCCATTAATCCATTATCACAAGTGGGTTTATGTTATTGAAATATCACCATAAATCTTGAAGATCTCTTCCTCTTGATAGCATATTTCTTGTCTAGGTATCTTGCTTATCCACCAAGGAGGGAGTCAACACATTAAGGAAGCTAAGGACCCATCCCAAGGAGGGGCTTTGGAGCCCACCAACTTCAACAAGCTCATCTAGCAAGTGCATGCTTTGGCCTTCCCAGTGGTAATGAAAGATTCTTTACATTCTTTTAGATTTATTGTTCATGTTTAATGCAATGGTTTCTTTCTTTTGTTCTCTCTTGCATGAATAAGCTAGGGTTTGAATATTGTAAGTAGACTTGGGGTTTGGATTTCATACTCAAAACACCATTTTGTTTGGGATTAATATACAACCATTAGGATAGTGTCATTTGTACACACTTGGAACAAGTTCCACCCAACAAATTGACAACTCCACTATGGAAAAGATCCACATCTTATTCCCTAGTTGTAGGTGTGTTTGTTGTTCCCCCTCACCCCTTTCACTCATAGTGTAGATCTTGGATTTGCTTTATGTTTACATCTATTATGATTTTACACAAGCCATCAAGTCAGAATCCTTCATTTCTACCTCATGAACATACTGGCAGCTTCCATTGTCAATTTCTACAATTTTTAATGCTCCAATGCACCTTTTGAGGGTGTTTGTTGTTGATGATTACAACTGTGTGAGACATCCTCCAGGACACAGACTGTTTGCGTCCACCTAAGAGAGAGCCCATGAGTTGGATGTGTGGTTCCTATCTGAGACAAAACTGGAACGTTGTGTTGGCCTCCTCCTTACAGAGAGTTGAGAAGAACTCCAGATGATTCTTATGTATAATGCAGTGAGAAAGAAGATCTGCTGAGTTAGATGTGCATGTGGCTGAGCACAGGTGAACGTGTGAATTCCCATGAGATGGGTGCATCGTTATGAGACAAATATGAAAATGATGTATAAGCCTTCTCTGAGCAGAGAGTTGAGATGATGAACTCCAGATGACTCTCCCGTGTAATGCAGTGGTAAAGAAGATCTATTGAGTTGGACGAGCATGTGGATGAGCACATGTGAACGTGATCTTAGTGGCTGAGCACTAGTGAGTGTGGTTCTCCTGTGAGACGCAATGAGATAGAGATATGGACATCCCTATGGATGTGCCCCTAGTGGCTGAGCACTAGTGGGTGTATGAGATCCCTTGCTATATTGTTCAAGAGTCAGACTTACCTGTAACCCTAATTGTAATGTAAAGGGTACAGGTCGGCCCCACCTTAATGTAATAAATAATTAATGTAAAAGATAATTAATCTGGTAATTATTAATTATATTGTGAGTTAGTGAGGTTGGCCCTATTGTGCCAATAGACACTTATGTTGAAAGGTTCAGTCTAATATAAATAAAGTTAAATTCCCCATTGAGGAATCATATCTCAAGTGTGAGTTTGGAAATTTCAGCAAGTACATCTTCTTGGGAAAAGTGCGCACCTCTCTTGGGCGCTAGTCTTCTATGGTTTGTGAGGACCCTTTTGTGTGCTAGGTTTTCTTGGTGGTGGAGGTATTTCTCTTGAAGAATATAGCAAAGGATTGGTTGGGTTTTCTTCCCTTTTTGAGAAGGGTTTCCCATGATATTTCTTGTGTACTTGTGCATGGTGTTTCTTCTTGTGATCTTGGTTGCTGCAACAAAATTGTTTATGGTTTAAGTAAAATGATAAAATGGAACGAACTTCATGCTTAAACCTTGCCTATAGAAAAATCAACATGGTATCAGAGCATAGGTCTTGAAGAACCCCTGCACAAGCACTTAAAAGCAAAGTCGTCCTCCTTTTGCAATTTCGTACGACCTCTTGGGTTTCTGCAGAAATCCGTACGTCCCTCACTTGCTTGGCATTTTCAGCACCTTATTCATGGACGTTGGGAATAAAACTTGGATAAAGGTGTATGACCTTCCTCAACGCACCTCCAAAGATCTTCAAAGTGAATTTTCAAGGATTTTGAGTTTTTGGCCCTAGGGTTTATAGGGTTCCTAAATTTTCTATAGAATTTTGATCTTAGGGTTTTTGCAACTTCTTGAAGAAACGTTTCAACTCAACAAGTATTCCTGTGACACTCTCAAAGTTTATTGTTGGCAATCATAAGCCCAACAAAACCGAAGGTGACTAGTCCAACCTAACCTTTAGGTTCTCTAAGTCCAGTTGGCGAGAGTTTGTGAAGAAATTCGAGAAAATGAAGAACAAAACTTTAGTGGAAGATAGGCTTGATGGATCAAGCAACTTCAACTCCTGGAAGTTAAGGCTTCAGGTCACCCTTGAAGAAGATGACCTTATAAATGAGGTGACAAAAACTTTACCAGATACAACTACCGATGAAGAGAAGGAAATAAGAAGGGAAGAAGATGTGAGGGCAAGAAAAATAATCATCTACTCAGTAAGAGATCATCTCTTACCTCGTATTTCCAACCTGAAGACAACTTATGAAATGCATGAGGCATGGAAAGACATGTTTGAAAGTGACAACAACCTTAGAGCTCTTACCTTAAAGGGCCAACTTCAAAGTACCACGATGACAAAGGGTGATACAGTTGCTACCTTCTTTATGAAGATATGAGAGATCTGTTGGGTATGTGTTATATTCTTTGCATGTGTGTGTGTGGGCGCGTTAGATATGACAAATGCGTCTGACGATCCCTCGTACTAGCGTTTTTCTTGTGTCGTGTGCGCTGGGCGCTTTCCTAGGGGGGGCAGGTATGCCCCCCCCTGGTTACGCGCAGCGCCCCGAAATTTTTTTTTTGGCCGGTTTTTGCTATTTTTAGCGGATTTTGCTATTTTTAGCGGTTTACTAAAAATAATCCCGGTTTTAGGGATTAGGGTTTTGGTATCTACAGAATACCTAAAAACATTGTATATATTGTATAGTGAATGGTGAAATTCGATATAATGAATATAAGAAAGGTTTTCTTGGTTGATGGTTTCCGGTATATATCTCTATGTACTATATGAATGAGCCATTGATTAAATTCTGTTTTGCTTAAGAATCTATATGCATTGCTTTACTTCACAGGTTTAAAACTTACAAGATCAAAGAACAACTAGGTGCCATTGGAGAAATTATGTCTGACAGAGAACGTGTCTTATCTACTCTCATCAATCTTCCAAAACAGTGGGAACCTTTTCTTCAAAGCATCAGTGGAAGATAAAAGTTACCAACTTTTGATCGTATGTGGGCATACTGTACACAAGAAGAACTTAGACTTAGAAATAAAGGAGTGGAAGACACCCCTGATGACAACCATGCTCTTGCACTTCATACAAAGAAAGGAGGAAGATTCAAAAGAAACTCCAGACAAACATTCAGAGATGAGAAATCTCCTTCAGCCTCATGTCATAATCAGAGAATAGATGTTTCAGAGATTCAGTGCTTCAGATGTGACAAATATAGGCACTATGCGAGAATTTTTCCAACCAGGAAGAAAGGAAGACAATATGCTTCCACCGTTGAAATTGATCTAGACCCATCCCAAAAGAATGAAGATAAGAAAGATGAGAAGTATTTCCTCTAAAACAAATATAAAGTTGAGCATGACTACATATCCAGATAAATTGGTTGATCATTAATTTTATATTTGGTTGCATTCTTAATAAGTGAAGGGTATTATCTCCACTATGGGAGCCCTCATGACTTGGACCATTATCCCTGGTACGGGAATCCAAACCTTATTGATTGATTATTATGTTGGTCAAGAAGACATAAAAGATATAGCAAGCAAATAAAAGAAGACTTCCATCCTCCAGACTTCAGAGAGAGTTACTTGAGTCAACAGGGAGTCAAAACAAAATGAAAAGAAGGAAGAGACAATACCTTCTCCCCCTTCAACAGTTCATAGGGAGACAGACAGTATTCCAGCCAATTCAGCTACTCTACTTGATATGCCCAGAGATATTGCAGTAGGGCTTAAAAGGCCTGCCTAGGGTAGACAAAACTCTGTAGAAGGCAGAGGAACATACAAGTCCCTCAAGGGACATCCTGAGAAAGCAAAAGAGGTTTTCAAGCTACCCTTCAGCCATGAGCCACTCCATTGATTATGAGACTCCTTGTCACGGAGGAAGCGATAGGTGAACAGGTATGGAAAAATGCCATAATAGAAGAATACCAATATATCTTAAAAGAATGATGTATGAGACATTGTTCCGAGACCAGAAGGGAAATCTGTGGTGACTTATAAATGGATCTATAAAAATCAAGCATGTAGTTGATGGAAGTGTCGAGAAATACAAACGTAGATCTGTGGCCAGAGGATTCTCATAACTAGAGGGAGTGAACTATGATGAGACATATTGATCTAGTAGACCGACGCACCTTCATCTGTACTACCATCCATGAGTTGGAAACTACATTAGATAGATGGATTCTTAATGAGTTTGGGTTTCCGCAAAAGTGTTTCTAAGCCAAACCTATATTACTACTTTTGTGACGAAAGCCTGATTTTGATGACTTATTCAGGAAGTCGTGTTGTTGGACACAAGCAAGCCTTAACTTCCGATTTCAAGATGAAGGATCTGGTTATGATACACTACTTCTTGGGACAATAAGTATGACAGAGGACCAATGAGACTTTTCCTAAGTTAAGGAAAATATACAGTGTAGATATTAAAGAAGTTCAGTATGACGGAATGCAAATCCATGTCTACACCAATGGTGATGGATTTGACAAAAAAATAAATGATGATGATTCAGACAAGATTAATCCAAATGTGCATTGATAGCTGATTGAATCATTGATGTATCTAGTTAACACCAGACCTAATACATGCTATGCAGTGAATGTGATTAGACAATCCATGAGTCAGCTGAGACAAACTCACTGGATAGTAGTAAATCATGTACTAAGATATATACGAGGCACAGTTGGATATGGCCTGAGATATGCCTCCAGTGTGAACTTGAGTTTGCAGGGATATGTCGATACAGATTAAGCAGAGAGTACATTGGACCGGAAGAGAACATCCGGTTGTTGTTTTACCATGAAGGTTCCCATGGTTTCCTGGTGCAGCAACAAACAAAGCTATGTGGCCTTGAGTACCACAAAAGCAAATTATATATATCATTGAGTATGCGAAGCAATGCGGCTTCATAAACTTTTGACAGATTTACTTGATCATAAGATGAATTCTATGATTATAACCAGAGTTGTGTGAAGCTCTTTAAGAACCTTGTGTTTCATGATAGATCGAAACACGTTGAGATAAAATGTCATTTTTCAGAGATATGATGCAGAGGAAAGTAGTACCCGTGTTGTACCTTCCTACACATGAGCACATTGCAGACATCTTCACCAAAATGGCTCGGTGAAGAATACCTCTCTAGTCGAGAGGGAGTGTTGATGACTACAACCAAGACAAAGTTCGATTACTTTTGTGTGAGACTTGGCCTGATGGAGAATGCCTCCCTAGCTGAGAGGGAGTGTTGATGATTACAACTGCGTGAGATATTCTCCAGGACATAGATTGATTAAGTCGACCTAAGAGAGAGCCCATGAGTTGGGTGTGTGGTTCATATTTGAGACAGAACTGGAACGTTGTGTTGGCCTCCTCCTTATAGAGAGTTGAGAAGAACTCTAGATGATTCTCCTGTGTAACGCAGTGAGAAAGAAGATCTGATGAGTTAGACGTGCCTGTGGTTGAGCACAGGTGAATGTGTGAATTCCCATGAGCCGGGTGCATCGTTATGAGACAGAGAAGAAAACGATGTATTAGCCTCCTATGAGCAAAGAGTTGAGATGATGAACTCCAGATGACTCTCATGTGTAATGTAGTGGGAAAGAAGATTTGTTGAGTTGGACGTGCCTGTGGATGAGCACAGGTGAATGTGATCCTATTGGTGGAGCACTAGTGAGTGTGGTTCTCCTGTGAGATGTAGTGAGATAGAGATATGGACATCCCTATGAATGTGCCACTAGTGGGTGTATGAGATCCTTTGTTATATTGTTCAACAGTAAGACTTACCTGTAACCCTAATTGTAATGTAAAGGGTACAAGTCGGCCCCACCTTAATGTAATAAATGATTAATGTAAAAGATAATTAATCTGGTAATTATTAATTATATTGTGAGTTAGTGTGGTCGACCCTGTTGTGCCAATAGATACTTCTGTTGACAGATTTAGTCTAATATAAGTAAAGGTAAATTCCCCATTGAAGAATCATATCTTAAGTGTGAGTTTGGAAATTTCAGCAAGTACATCTTCTTGGGAAAAGTGCGCACCTCTCTTGGGCACTAGTCTTCTAGGGTTTGTGAGCACCCTTTTGTGTGCTAGATTTTCTTGGTGGTGGAGCTCTTTCTCTTGAAGAATATAACAAAGGATTGGTTGGGTTTTCTTCCCTTGTTGAGAAGGCTTTCCCAGGATACTTCTTGTGTACTTGTGCATGGTGTTTCTTCTTGTGATCTTGGTTGCTGCAACAAAATTGTTTATGGTTTAAGTAAAATGCTAAAATGGAATGAACTTCATGCTTAAACCTTGCCTATAGAAAAATCAATATTTGTTGCACTCATTTGTGTAGTTTCCAACCCTTGTTTTTGCACTATCAACACATCTTTTGGGGTAGTTTTCTTCATTGTTCTTAGAATTTAAAATATTTTATGTTTCTAGTTTGTTGGAAACCTAATCTGTTACGGTTACCAAATTCATGGAATATGAAAAGTCAAGTTCATGTAATGGTCATTGGAGTCCAAGAGACCCTTGGAAGACGAACAAAAGGGTCACATCAATGTATCATATCATTTAATAAATGCAATCCCACACTTATTCTAAATGCGTGTCCAACAGTGGTATAAGAGTGCCTATACCCCTTAGGCCTCATTTATCCTCTGGTAGTTTTCCATACCTATTTGATGGCTAGCACAGAAACACGTACACCAATCTTTCCTAGGCGTACTTGTTTGTGTCAAATATATACATAAATGAAACACCTTTGCATATCGGTATGTCCCCATGCAGTGGAAACGTCCCTATGGCTTCTTGACTCTTTAGTAGATTCTCTGTCCTGAGCGCACCTGCATGGTCGTTTGCATTCTGTCCTTACCAAAGTCTGCCCTTATTCGCGTCCATCTGCATCTTCATATTTGAGCATATGTTACTCTAAAAAAAATCAACAACAAATTTCCTCATCAGTGTTCTCATTCTTCCTCTCAAAATCCAATCCTCTCTTGTGCACAAGTGTTAGGGTTTGGTGCATGAATCAATTCATAATTTTTTCGAGTCGAGTCTACCGTAGACATTATTCCTCTTTCCTTCAAACTTTTGTATACTAATTCGCCTGTCAACCATCCTGGAAATGGACACTTACAATTTGAACCATGTCTTAGAAGGATCATGTGCAATGTCTTAAGAGGATCATGTTATCGCCCAGGCATAGGTGATTGACCACGACCCATTTCATTTCCAAGACACTCTGATCGCTCAAATTCACAACTATAGTGATATTTCGATGGGAATCATGTTGATCATGTGCTACTATTGCAAGGAGGATGATAAAGGCACTATGAATTGTTAATTTCGACTTTGAGAGAGGAGGGAAATTGAATGCGAGACTGAATCATATCATTGTCATTATTATTTATTTCATCTTTCAAAAAGGGAATCGACAGCTTTACATTTCACGTTTTCTCTTGGTTGTTAATGTACCCATTGCAACAGAGGTAGTTAGTTTGAAAACCAACATGAGAGAAAGAAAACGAAGTGCAAAATTTTCTGGAGATTGGGTAACATGCAGAGAGTCATTACAAGGCAATCTGGTATGAAGACATTCGTCTAACCCAGAAACGTTATTTATTCAACAAACTATAGAATATGCATCGTTGATATTTCTTGGTTCGTGTCCGGGTGCTAGACACAACCCACGTGGTTTTCCTCTCTGCATTTTAAACCAATCCATATTTTTGTTTGGCGATAGTCTTGGATGTGTAGAAGGATCTGACAAAATACATCTCGATATCATGTTCAAACCATCCCAAGGAGGATCAAGAAGCCAATTCACCCAAGAACCAATCCTTGAGACTTTATAATCGGAGCATGAGACTAACCTACGTCCCTTGTTCTTGACAAGGGAGACTCCGAGTTACAAAAAAGTCCTCCATGTCCAGTGTGAAGAAAATCCATACATTTGGATATTGTCAACAAATGTTCGAGCTACCGAGAGGGATACCAAGGTTAATACACCTTCCTTGTGCAGAACACATTGAGATACCTTGAAGAAACCAATGAGAAATTCGTTGTTTGGACGTTGTTATTTCTCTTAGTAGCACTACTTAGAAGATAATTCATGATGTTATTCCAGTCATGTGTGCATTGATGGGGGTATGAACAGAGTGTTGAGTTTGCGTCTTGAAATTGCTTGGTATTCTCACACTTGCAAAGCTCTTTAGGATTGGTGGTTGCCTCGATAATTTGGATGCAGGGATAATGCACCCTGTGATGTGACAAGAAGCCATCTCATCATACAACAACACCATTCAGATTGGTGTCTTGGTATTCTTTCTACATATTGTGATGTAGTGAGAGTGGACCATTGCAACTAGGTGTCTCTGCTGCATGGATGCATTAAACAATTGTTGTGAGAATAGAGTTCACTTGTTCGTGTACAAACATATCTAATGATATCCCTTTCATAACATTGTTGCACAATTTTGTTTTTCTGAGGTGCCGAGGAGTCCATACAACTCTAGAATCAAGGTATACCTGCAAATATTACTTTTATCAATCTACTTAACTCATTAAATTTAAGTAGCATTGTAAATGGGTGCATTTTCAGTGGACTCCGACACCCTCCATTTGTTGCCTACATTTTTGAGTATGCTTGAGAAAGGTTGGACTTGCAAGAAACCCTGATGTCTATTTTTGTCTTAATTATGGCTCGAGTTAAGGAACTGATAGAGTTTTCGAACACTCTAATCCTCTCTTGTTTGGACAATACAGTCACACTTGAAAAAAATAGTTTGCAGTGTTGTAACATCCCTGCAAGTTACGCAAGCCAAAGTAGCACTGCTGCAAACTCAGACTTGACTTCTTCACGATGCACTTGAGTGACAGAATCTGCAACAACATTCTGAACCTGTCCTTGTTCAGAACCCTCTTTTCAAATATGAAGAAGATGATGAGGTTGATTCAGACCAACAACCAACACAAACACAACTCAGTGAGACAACTCTAGTGGCCTTGAGTACCGTAGAAGCAAAGAATTAAATCTATGTGGCCTTGAGTACCGTAGAAGCAAAGTATATATATCATTGAGTGTGCGAAGCAATGCAGCTTCATAAACTTCTGATAGATTTACTTGATCATGAGATGGATTCTATGATTATAACCAGAGCTGTGTGAAGCTCTTTGAGAACCTTGTGTTTCATGATAGATTGAAACACGTTCATATCAAATATCATTTTTCAGAGATATGATGCAGAGGAAAGTAGTACACGTGTTGTACCTTCCTACACATGAGCACATTGTAGACATCTTCACTAGATTGGCTTGGTGAAGAATACCTCTCTAGTTGAGAGGGAGTGTTGATGACTATAACTAAGACAAAGTTCGAGTACTTTCGTGCAAGACTTGGCCTGATGGAGAATGCCTCCCTAGCTGAGAGGGAGTGTTGATGATTATAGCTGCGTGAGACATCCTCCAGAACACAGACTGATTGAGTCGACCTGAGAGAGAGACCATGAATTGGGTGTGTGGTTCCTATCTGAGACAGAACTGGAACATTGTGCTGGCCTCCTCCTTACAAAGAGTTGAGAAGAACACTAGATGATTCTCCTGTGTAACGCAGTGAGAAAGAAGATCTGATGAGTTAGACATGCCTGTGGATGAGCACAGGTGAACGTGTGAATTCCCATGAGCTGGGTGCATCGTTATGAGACAAGGATGAAAACAATGTATTAGCCTCCTCTGAGCAGAGAGTTGAGATGATGAACTCCAGATGAATCTCCTGTGTAATGCAGTGGGAAATGAGATCTGCTAAGTTGGACGTGCCTGTGGATGAGCACAGGTGAATGTGATCCTAGTGGTTGAGCACTAGTAAGCGTGGTTCTCCTGTGAGACGCAGTGAGATAGAGATGTGAACATCCCTATGGATGTGCCCCTAGTGGTTGAGCACTAGTGGGTGTATGAGATCTCTTGATATATTGTTCAAGAGTGAGACTTACCTGTAACCCTAATTGTAATGTAAAGGGTACAGGTCGGCCCCACCTTAATGTAATAAATAATTAATGTAAAAGATAGTTAATCTGGTAATTATTAATTATATTGTGAGTTAGTGAGGTCGGCCATGTTGTGCCAATAGACACTTATGTTGACATGTTAAGTCTAATATAAGTAAAGGTAAATTCCCCATTGAGGAATCATATCTTAAGTGTGAGTTTGGAAATTTCAACAAGTACATCTTCTTGGGAAAAGTGCGCACCTCTCTTGGGCGCTAGTCTTCTAGGGTTTGTGAGCACCCTTTTTTGTGCTAGGTTTTCTTGGTGGTGGAGGTCTTTCTCTTGAAGAATATATCAAAGGATTGGTTGTGTTTTCTTCCTTTGTTGAGAAGGGTTTCCCATGATACTTCTTGTGTACTTGTGCATGGTGTTTCTTCTTGTGATCTTGGTTGCTGCAACAAAATTGTTTATGGTTGAAGTAAAATGATAAAATGGAATGAACTTCATGCTTAAACCTTGCCTATAGAAAAATCAAAGTATCATATCATTTAATAAATGCAATCTCACACTTATTCTAAATGTGTGTCCAACATCAATGTATATACCAACGTATCATATCATTTAATAAATGCAATCTCACACTTATTCTAAATGTGAGTCCAACAGTGGTATCAGAGCTCCTATAGCCCTTAGGCCTCATTTATCCTCCGATAGTTATCCATACCTATTTTATGGCTAGCACATAAACGCGTTCGCCAATCTTTCCTGGGTGTACTTGTTTGTGTCAGATCTATTCAGAAATGAAACACCTTTGCATATCGGTATGTCCCCATGCAGTGAAAATTTCCCTCTAGCTTCTTGATTCTTTAGTAGACTCTATGTCCTGAGTACACCTACATGGTTGTTCACATTCTCTCTTTACCAAAGTATGCCCTTATTCGCGTCCATCTGCATCTTCATATTTGAGCATACGTTACTCTAAAAAAATCAACAACAAATTTCCTCGTAAGTGTTCTCATTCTTCCTCTCAAAATCCAATCCTCTCTCCGTGCGCAAGTGTTAGGGTTTGGTGCATGAAACAAGTCATAATTTTTTCGAGTGGAGTATACCGTAGACATTATTCCTCTTTCCTTCAAACTTTTGTATACTAATTCGCCTGTCAACCATCCTGGAAACGACCACTTACAATTTGAACCATGTCTTAGAAGGATCATGTGCAATGTCTTAAAAGGATCATGTTATCGCCCAGGCATAGGTGATTGACCACGACCCATTTCATTTCCAAGACACTCTCATCACTCAAATTCACAACTATCGTGATATTTCGATGGGAATCATGTTGATCATGTGCTACTATTGCAAGGAGGATGATAAAGGAACTGTGAATTGTTAATTTCGACTTTGAGAGAGGAGGGAAATTGAATGCGAGACCTGAATCATATCATTGTCATTATTGTTTATTTCATCTTTCAAAAAGGGAATCGACAGCCGTACATTTCACGTTTTCTCTTGGTTGTCAATGTACCCGTTGCAAGAGAGGTAGTGAGTTTGAAAAACAACATGAGAGAAAGAAAACAAAGTGAAAATTTTTGTGGAGATTGGGTAACATGCAGAGAGTCATTACGAGGCAATCTGGTATGAAGACATTCGTCTAACCCAGAAACGTTATTTATTCATCAAACTAAAGAATATGCATCGTTGATATTGCTTGGTTCATGTCCGGGTGCTAGACATAACCTACGTGGTTTTCCTCTCTGCATTTTAAACCAATCCATCTTTTTGTTTGGCAATAGTCATGGATGTGTAGAAGGATCCGACAAAATACATCACGGTATCATGTTCAAACCCTCCCAAGGAGGATCAAGAAGCCAATTCACCCAAGCACCAATCCTTAAGACTTTAGAATCAGAGCATGAGAATAACCTACGTCCCTTATTCTTGACAAGGGAGACTCTGAGTTACAAAAAAGTCCTCCATGTCCAGTGTGAAGAAAATCCATACATTTGGATATTGTCAACAAATGTTCGAGCTACCGAGAGGGATACCAAGGCTAATACACCTTCCTTGTGCAAAACACATTGAGATACCTTGAAGAAACCGAGGAGAAATTCGTTGTTTGGACGTTGCTATTTTTCTTAGTAGCACTACTTGAAGATAATCCATGATGTTATTCCAATGACGTGTGCATTGATGGGGTATGAACATAGTGTTGGGTTTGTGCCTTGAAATTGCTTGGTATTCTCACACTTGCAAAGCTCTTTTGGACTGGTGGTTGCCTCGATAATTTGGATGCAAGGATAATGCATCCTGTGACGTGACAAGAAGCCATCACATCATACGACAACACCATTCAGAGTGGTGTCTTGGTATTCTTTCTACATATTGTGATGTAGTGAGAGTGGACCATTGCAACCGGGTGTCTCTGTTGCATGGATGCATTGAACAATTGTTGTGAGAATATAGTTCACTTGATCGTGTACAAGCACATCTAATGATATCCCTTTCATAACATTGTTGCACAATTTTGTTTTTGTGTGGTGCCGAGGAGTCCATACAACTCTAGAATCAGGGCATACTTGCAAATAATACTTTTATCAATCTACTTAACTCATTAAATTTAAGTAGCATTGTAAATGGGTGCATTTTCAGTGGAAGTCGACACCCTCCATTTGTTGCCTGCATTTTTGAGTATGCTTGTGAAAAGGTGGATTTGCAAGAAACCCTGATGTCTATTTTTGTCTTAATTATGGCTCGAGTTGAGGAATTGATAGAGTTTTCAAACACTCTAATCCTCTCTTCTCTGGACAATACAGTCACACTTGTAAAAAACACTTTGCAGTGTTGTAACGTCCCTACAAGTTACGCAAGCCAAAGTAGCACTGCTGCAAACTCAGACTTGACTACTTCATGGCGCACTTGAGTGACAGAATTTGCGACAACATTCTGAACCTGTCCTTGTTCAGAACCCTCTTTTCAAATATGAAGAAGATGATGAGGTTGATTCAGACCAACAACCAACACAAAAGCAACTCAGTGAGACAACTCCATGAGTTCAACCTTCTCTTTCCAAGAGGATCATCAGACCTTGGGAAGAAATAAAAAATAACAAGCACAAAGTCGTTATCAGATATGAAAAGGATGTCACCTTTCATAATCTAGATTACATCAAACCGATCCACAGGTGAACGCGCCTACAATCTAGATTAGAGGGAGTGTTGATGACTACAACTAAGGCAAAGTTCAAGTACTTTCATGCGAGACTTGGCCTGATGGAGAATGCCTCCCTAGCTGAGAGGGAGTGTTGATGATTACAACTGCGCGAGACATCCTCCAGGACACAGACTAATTGAGTCAACCTGAGAGAAAGCCCATGAGTTGGGTGTGTGGTTCCTATCTGAGACAGAACTGGAACGTTGTGTTGGTCTCCTCCTTACATAGAGTTGAGAAGAACTCTAGATGATTCTCTTGTGTAACGTAGTGAGAAAGAAGATCTGATGAGTTAGACGTGCTTGTGGCTAAGCACATGTGAACATGTGAATTCCCTTGAGTCGGGTGCATCGTTATGAGACAAAGATGAAAACGATGTATTAGCCTCCTCTAAGCAGAGAGTTGAGATGATGAACTCCATATGACGCTCTTGTGTAATGCAGTGGGAAAGAATATCTGCTGAGTTGGACGTGGCTATGGATGAGCACAAGTGAACGTGATCCTAGTGGCCGAGCACTAGTGAGTGTGGTTCTCCTGTGAGATGCAGTCAGATAGAGATATTGACATACCTATGGATGTGCCCCTAGTGGTTGAGCACTAGTGGGTGTATGAGATCCCTTACTATATTGTTCAAGAGTCAAACTTACCTGTAACCCTAATTGTAATGTAAAGGGTATAGGTCAGCCGCACTTTAATGTAATAAATAATTAATGTAAAAGATAGTTAATCTGGTAATTATTAATTATATTGTGAGTTAGTGAGGCGACCCTATTGTGCCAATAGACACTTTTGTTGACATGTTCAGTCTAATATAAGTAAAGGTAAATTCCCCATTGAGGAATCATATCTTAAGTGTGAGTTTGGAAATTTCAGCAAGTACATCTTCTTGGGAAAAGTGTGCACCTCTCTTGGGCGCTAGTCTTCTAGGGTTTGTGAGCACCCTTTTGTGTGCTAGGTTTTCTTGGTGGTGGAGGTCTTTCTCTTGAAGAATATAACAAAGGATTGGCTGGGTTTTCTTCCCTTGTTGAGAAGGGTTTCCAAGGATACTTCTTGTGTACTTGTGCATGGTGTTTCTTCTTGTGATCTTGGTTGTTGCAACAAAATTGTTTATGGTTTAAGTAAAATGCTAAAATGGAATGAACTTCATGCTTAAACCTTGCCTATTAAAAATTCAACATTTTTTGCACTCATTTGTGCGGTTTCCACCCTTGTTTATGCTCTACCTTGTTTCTTCACTACCAACGCATCTTTTGGGGTACTTTTCTACATTGTTCTTAGAATTTAAAATATTTTGTATTTCTAGTTTGTTGGAAATGTAATCCGTTAGGGTTACAAAGTTCATGGAATACGAAAAGTCAAGTTCATGTAACAGTCATTGGAGTCCTAGAGACCCTTGGAAGACAATCCAAAGGGTCACATCAATGTATATATCAACGTATCATATCATTTAATAAATGCAATCTCACACTTATTCTAAATTTGTGTCCAACAGTGGTATCAGAGCGCCTATAGCGCTTAGGCCTCATTTATCCTCCGATAGTTATCCATACCTATTTTATGGATAGCACAGTAACGCGTCCGCCAATCTTTCCTGGGTGTACTTGTTTGTGTCAGATCTATTCAGAAATGAAACACCTTTGCATATCGGTATGTCCCCATGCAGTGAAAATGTCCCTCAAGCTTTTTGACTCTTTAGTAGATTCTATGTCCGAAGCACACCTACATGGTCATTCAGATTCTGTCTTTACCAAAGTATGCCCTTATTCGCGTCCATCTGCATCTTGATATTTGAGCATACGTTACTCTAAAAAAACCAACAACAAATTTCCTCGTAAGTGTTCTCATTCTTCCTCTCAAAATCCAATCCTCTCTCTGTGCGCAAGTGTTAGCGTTTGGTGCATGAATCAATTCATAATTTTTTCGAGTGGAGTCTACCGTAGACATTATTCCTCTTTCCTTCAAACTTTTGTATACTAATTCGCCTGTCAACCATCCTAGAAATGTCCACTTACAATTTGAACCATATCTTAGAAGGATCATGTGCAATGTCTTAAAAGGATAATGTTATCGCCCAGTCACAGGTGATTGACCACGACCCATTTCATTTCCAAGACACTCTCATCACTCAAATTCACAACTATCGTGATATTTCGATGGGAATCAGGTTGATCATGTGCTACTATTGCAAGGAGGATGATAAAGGCACTTTGAATTGTTAATTTCGACTTTGAGAGAGGAGGGAAATTGAATGCGAGACCTGAATCATATCATTGTCATTATTGTTTATTTCATCTTTCAAAAAGGGAATCGATAGCTGTACATTTCACGTTTTCTCTTGGTTATCAATGTACCCGTTGCAAGAGAGGTAGTGAGTTTGAAAAACAACACGAGAGAAAGAAAACAAAGTGAAAATTTTGGTGGAGATTGGGTAACATGCAGAGAGTCATTACGAGACAATCTGGTATGAAGACATTCGTCTAACCCAGAAACGTTATTTATTCATCAAACTAAAGAACATGCATCGTATTCTGGCAGCTAATTCCTGGGATAATCTATTCAGCGAAGAGTTTGTTGAGAAGCTGGGAGCAATTATTGTAAAACTTCACAAGAAAATGGCCGAATGCAAAAGCCAGATGGAAAAGCAATCTGTCCCATAGGCTATTTTTAGCCTCGTGGACGTTAAAAATACTTTCTTTCTTTCTTTCTTTCGTTGATATTGCTTGGTTCGTGTCCGGGTGCTAGACGTAACCTACGTGGTTTTCCTCTTTGGATTTTAAAGCAATCCATCTTTTTGTTTGGCGATAGTCATGGATGTGTAGAAGGATCCGACAAAATACATCACAGTATCATGTTCAAACCCTCCCAAGGAGGATCAAGAAGCCAATTCACCCAAGCACCAATCCTTAAGACTTTAGAATCAGAACATGAGAATAACCTACGTCGCTTATTCTTGACAAGGGAGACTCTGAGTTACAAAAAAGTCCTCCATGTCCAGTGCAAAGAAAATCCATACATTTGGATATTGTCAATAAATGTTCAAGCTAGCGAGAGGGATACCAAGGCTAATACACCTTCCTTGTGCAGAACACGTTGAGATACCTTGAAGAAACCGAGGAGAAATTCGTTGTTTGGACGTTGCTATTTCTCTTAGTAGCACTACTTGAAGATAACCCATGATGTTATTCCAGTCATGTGTGCATTGATGGGGTATGAACAGAGTGTTGTGTTTGCGTCTTGAAATTGCTTAGTATTCTCACACTTGCAAAGCTCTTTAGGATTGGTGGTTGCCTCGATAATTTGGATGCAGGGATAATGCACCCTTGACGTGACAAGAAGCCATCTCATCATACAACAACACCATTCAGAGTGGTGTCTTGGTATTCTTTCTAC
>ML857823.1:12867-26709 GCA_009831015.1 Picea engelmannii
TGTGTTTCTTCTTCTCCATCTACGTATTCAATTCTAATTTCTAACTCATCTTCTTTCTTTGGCTCACAATTATATATGTTTTGGGGGATTTTCCTCCTTGCATCTATGTGCTCAACTCCATTTCTCATTGCATCTTGTTCCTTTATGTTATACACATGAAATTAGATAAGTGTGTAGGGCCCATTTTATTCAACAATATGATACATGTATAAATACATAGTTGTGACCGTTGGATTCATCTTCCAAGGTCTCTTAGACTCCCTATGATCGTTACAATAACTTGAATCTTCATATTCCATCAAGTTCGTAACCTTAATGGATTACATTTCCAACATTCCCCCCCTTAATCTAAAGAGGTGTATGTGAGTCCAAGGTGAGAGTGGATATCTGAAAGTGGGTAGCTGAAATGTGGAAGTGTGCGGTTGTAGATGGTTTAATGTGCTCTCTAAATCTGATGGTTTTGGGATGACTACAAACCGAATGTAAAGAAAAAATTGATGTCTTCTAGTAAATGGTGATGGTGGTTTAAGGAATACCAAAAAACAATCTGGTGGTTTAAGGATGACCACAAACTCTGGAACTTGGCTCTAGGCTCATGATTCTCGAACATTTCCTAAGTTAGCTAGAAGATGAAGTTGATGTCTTCCGCTAATTGGACGTGCTCTCGAATGTTGGTTTAAAGATGACCATAAACTTTTATGTAGTAGAAGTTGAAAGTCTTGTACCAAGTGGAGGTTTAAGGAAAACCACAAACCATTGTCTAGCAGAAGTTGTAATTATTCTACTAAGTGGTGATTTAAGGAAAACCACAAACCAACCATGATTTCTTGTCACATTATTGCTCAATTGATGGGACTTCGAAACTTGAAATCCGACTATCAATCCATGATGTTGTTCCCCCATGTTAGATACAAGGTGAGAAGACACAAATCTCTCCACTACAAGATGTGTTAATACTCAAGTGCAAATTCTACAGTATGATGGAAATATCTTCTTTGCTATTGATGACCATGGCCAAGAAGGGATCCACCCATAGTAGTTATTTATTCTTGCATTTTTTGGTGTTTGGAACATCTATCCCACAATGCTTACAAAGATGAAGATCAAAGCAATGATCTTCCACATGGCCAACTCGTTGACAATGTTGGCATTTCTAAATCTACTCTTGAACATGTGAAATTTCTTGTAGCAGAATAGCACTTTAGAACTTGATCGGTTTGGTGTAATATGGATTATGAAAGGTGACATGATATCGGTTTTGTGTCTATTGTTCCTGATTTATTCCGAAGGTCTGATGATTGGATAGGAATGTGGAAGTTGAAATTCATCTACATTTGACTCTGGAGTTGGCTCACTCAGTTGCTCATGCATTGGATGTTGGTTGTTGGTTTGAATAAGCATTATCATCTTCATCATCTTCGAAAAGAGGGTTTGAACAAGGACTAGTTCATAATGTTGTAGAAGATTATTTCACTCAAGTGCATGGCTGCAAAGTGGTTTTTTCAATGGTGATTAAATTGTCCGAGAGGAGAGGATTAGAGTGTTCAATAACTCTAACAGTTTCTCAACTCGATCCATAGCTAATATCTACCCCGCACCTCCTCCCTAACTTTAGAATGCAAACTCAACTATGCAAACTCGCAAATGAAGGGTGTCAATTTCTAACTAAAAAACTATTTGCAAATATACCTTGATTCACTTGAATGTGTTATCGATGCACTTTGAATCTACTTAGTAGGCGTGTTGGTCTAGTGCCGTGGCAAACCCTTGTAGTCTATGAGCTCCATAGATTAGATAAATATAAAATTAAACTCAATGGAAAAGCCAATGAAAACCAACAAAAATGAATTGTAGAGAGATCTAAAGAGCACAAGAGAGAAGTTGAGCTTTGGACATGTAAGATGGAATTCTAATAGCCAAATTGCAATGAATAACTGGCACTGAATGCTGGTTGGTGGACGAGGAAGCCCTTCTACTCGTCATTAATCATGAGGTTGATATGGCAACGATGATATAGAAAATTGTTAGCAATTTTTCCTTCACTCAGAAATCCTCTCCAAAGTTCTCTATAGGTGGACAATTATATTCTAGTTAGAAGGCACCACAAAGGCCTCTCATCAAGCATTTGAACGTTGCGTCATGCTCTAGATCCAAATCAATAGTTGTTGTATGCACGCACGTTTGTTAATATGCCAAGAAGCCCCGAGTTTTGAACTTGCAATGTACAATTAAATCTTGTGCTAGGGTATACGCGCACTTTATCAACAGCTTGAGTATACGCTCAATTTGTCAACAACTTTTCCAAGATTAGCTTCAATGGAGTCTTCCAAGGGGAAATCGCCATTCAAAGTTTGATCATTTTCTGAACAACTGTATGTTTGTTTGAGATTATTCAGATGCTAAAGTTGCCCCTACAACTTCGCGGTCTACTCTTCCAAACAGGTTCTTGTTATGCAAGCCACTTCAACCTGATATCGGCTGCTTTACATGCCATATTGTGTGAGAACGGTCCTACGGACTCGAAAATGCTTCGGTATATGCCAGAACAATAACTCCACACTTCAATCGACCCTGCTTGCACCCACCAGCGACTGTAGGAGAAGGAAGATCACCAGGATAGAGAGGACCTAGACGATATTGCAAAGAGAATCATTGGCAACTCAATAAGGAATCAAGTGTAATTTGGAAGGTTGGACGCGTGAGAGAAGACACCAAACCAAGATTCTTCTTTACTCTTGAAGGAACCAGGGATAGTGTTTTCGATGGTCTGCACAAGTTGCTCACCGATCTGTAATCAGACTAGAATTTCCTTCACAGTTTCGGGATCTCTGAATGTTACGAATCCATATAGGCCCTCCCGTTGGTAATTAGGTATCCACACATTCTGCACCGGTCCGTATCTAAACACAATACAAGAGACAGATTTGCCACAATCTCTTCGTCGAATGCATACAGTTGCATAACGCAGAAAACTCGACTTTCAGTGGTGATGCAATGGAACAAAGATTGGAATGGGATTAAACCGAAAAGGACAATGCATTGTGTAACTAGCCCATTTTAAGCATCCAATCAAATGTCGTCTTGTAGTAGAAGGTTCTTAAGAATCCGGTCACCAACCACTTCGTTCATATCAATATACGATGGGAGCCTTTCCGAGTTATCGAAATTCAAGGTTTGGGGAGGCAATGTATTCACGTTAATATGTTGCCATTGCCAATCGCTATCATTTTCTCCACTTTTAACACGTATACTTCATTTCTCTCTAGATCGACTACTTAAAAAATACAGGCCGTCATAGATAATAGGTCGGCTTTGGCTACCACTGCTTCCATCTACATCTACATCCGACATTAAGAAAATATATGCAGGTAGAATATTATGAAAATTCAGATAGGAAAGTACTGGTGAAAATTTTCGACGGGTAATGGAGGAACGTTCCCCAAATTAGCAAGGATTGGCGAATGGAACGTTGTATTTTGTTGATTGTGAGGGACGTAGTATTATTTCTTTGGACGTCGGAAGGCAGTTGTAGGTCAGCTAGCAGAGCGGAGTATAGTGAGTGAATACATAGGCAAATCGATTATAGCAATGGACATGCAATACACGCAGAGAGAACAATGGAGAGTAATGCTCCAAACCCTAACACATGAACAAGTGCGAATAAGGCTAAAGAAGTCATACATATGAGCAGACTAGAAGGCTGAGGGGCGTGCAGACAGAGGTCAGAGAATAAATTCCCATTGCTAGGAATCGCACGTTAGATAGAAAGCCTAACATCACACTAGCAGACTGGTGGAGGCGTTTCTGTTCGAGGAAGACAAATCTGGTTTCTGCAAGTAAAATGCTCATATGCATGCTATGAACAACTACATAGCATATTCCAGCCCTAAAAACTATAAGTTGATACCATTGTTACACACGAAATTAAATAAGTGTGTAGTGCACATTTTATTCAACAATACGATATACGTATAAATATATGTAGTGAACTTTAGATTCATCTTCCAAGGTGTTTTTGAACTCCCTATGATCAGTACAGTAATGATCAGTACAGTAACTTGATTACATTTCCAACACTTTATTTTATTTTCTCTTTAATTTTTCATGCACTTGTTACTTACTTTATTCTAATAGATGTGATAAAATATACGGCTATGATAGTTACAATAACTTGATTACATTTCCAACACTTTATCTTATTTTCTCCTTAAAACTTATCTTATTTTCTCCTTAAAACTTACTTTATTCTAGTAGGTATGGTAGAATATGCCTTGTTTCTTTATTGTTCACAATCTAGAACTTTTTTGTTTACTATAATGGTTTCTATCCAAACACTTTATCTTATTTTCTCCTTAATTTTTCATACACTTGTTACTTACTTTATTCTAGTAGGTGTAGTAGAATATGCCTGGTTTCTTTATTGTTCACTCAGTACTTTTTTGTTTACTATAATGGTTTTTATCATAAGTTTGGTGTGAATTGGCAAAATATTATTTTCTGAGATTTCTCTTTTTTGTTTAGTTTTATCCACAGTTCCAATACCATACATCTTGTAATAATCTAGGTATTGGGTAACATGTATTTCATACTCATCTTGCTATAATCTAGGTATTGGGCAACAAGTGTTTCTTACTCATGTGTACTCATCAACATCACCCTGTAATTTTGTAAACCTTGTAAAAAAATTATTTTCCTCTATACTTCAAATAAACTAAAAAATATTTAAAGAAATTATATTTAAATGCATTCCAATTAAATTATATGAACACAATATTATCAAGGACTTCTACCACATATACCAATTGTATGCAATTCCTTCTAGGTGCATGGATATTTTTATTTTCTCCTTGTAATCTTGAATGCTACAAATTTTGAAATATTCTTTCGTTTTGGTTATTCATGCAACACTTTGCTTGTAATTTCCTTCAAATTTTTATAACTCAATTTTAACCTTTGACACATAAGCATGAACCATGTATTGATTGATTTATGTTAGTTTTTGTTGGATTAGTATTAAATGAGAAAACATTCAAGGGTTAGCTATATAGATTTGGTGAGCTTGTGCCTCCTAGAGATGGCGAGTTTGGTGGTTTAAAGGGTGAGGTAAATGACAATCTTGCGTGGCTAGGAAAAAAGTGGTATATGTGTGTTACTAATGTTTTATGGCTTTGTGTAATCTTTTGCTTAACCTCATCCTAGCATTGTGTGATATTCTACATCAGTTCATATATGATGTCTCAAGCATGAGTTCATCTTGGTTTCTTTTTACATCTATCTTATGTTTTATGAATTTTTCCTCTAATTTTTCCAATTTATTGTTTATATCTGCAACAACTGTCATTTTATTTTTCCCTTTGGAGATGAAATTTTAGAGTTGATGATCAATCATTGAATTTTGTTGGTACAATTTGTGGTATGACTTATTTCACATTGAATTTTGTTGGTACAATTTGTGGTATGACTTATTTCACATTGAATTTTGTTGGTACAATTTGTGGTATGACTTATTTCACTACAATTGTTGCTTTTAATTTCATGGGATTGTTGTATGGAATTCAATAGCCTGGAATTTTATGGTGCTCACTAGTGTATGGTTGTATGAACAAATTGATGACTAACTATACAATGGCGGTTGTTGTACAAGCATATATGGAATTTGATGATTGGTGTATAGGTGGCTATATGGTGGAACAGATGATTGTGGACTCTACAACAGTTATACATATAACAGTTGTGTGTGGCCACTAAGTACAAGCAATGAGTGTATGAATGATAGAGATGTATACAAGTTGTTGTGACCCGGTGCCCAATTGAAGCTCTAATACCACTATAATAAGCATTTTTGGTAATTATGGAATAATAGACAAGGGTTTTGTCTAAACATTCGACTTTTTGAACTTTTTCACTGGAATCCGGTGAAATAGAGCTTGGTCAAATCACCATTTTTTATAGTTTAAATTGCATTTTTGAATGCATAAATGGATTCAGCATCTTGAAAAACCTTCAAAGCACTCAGATTACACAAATTCAATCACTCAAATATGGAGTTTTAGTCGGAAAATATATAACCATAAAAAATCCAAAAAATTCTAACGTTAGACTATGCGATACACAATTGTGTAATCAAAATATATTATAAAATGAATGAATGGTGTAAAAGGACCTTGTAACTATATATATAAATTCAATAGTGTGTCATGAGTGAAGGCATAAAGAAGAGTTATAACAAAAGTATTTATTATTATTATTATTATTATTAAGCCAAAAGGCGTACACCTATTGACAATGGGTAGATTTAATAGGGGTTTAGTGCTTAATAAGTTTTCTATGGACAGGATTAAATATGGTTGGAATATTCTTAGTAGTCACACAAAATAAATGGTTGTGATTTCAATCATTAACTTCCTAGCTATTATAAAGACATCTGTTTATGTGTTTACTTTTTTACATTTACCTAATCATATTTAAAAATTACTTTGATAGCTAACTGATTTCCACGTAAGTGATTAACAAAAATTAAAATATTAACACCAGATAAATGAAGCCCAACAGTTTATTTGTTAATAGATAATAAAATTTAATATATTCTTTTAAAGATTCATTTCATCTTCTTAGCCTTTCGGCGTTCATCAGCATCTATTTTGCTGCTGTGCTAGTATTATTTATTGTTATTATTATTATATATAATATTATATTTATTTTATAATTTATTCACCGTAGGCTAAAGATTCTATGAAATGAAGATTTTTTCCGGGGATATTTGCCCAAAATCCAGCGAGAAATTGTTGGATTCAGAAATGAATTCTGAATCCTCGGAATTTTTTAGCATGTTAAATCCATTTCTGCATTCAGAAATGAATTCTGAACAACAAAACAACAAAAAATAGTGATTCATGTAAATTTGTATCATCTAATTCCGACGAAAAAATCCATTTCATAGAACAGCTAGCCAACGCCATTATAATTTTTTATGTTTATATATTTTTTAAGTATTTAGGTGATAAAAATGTAGATTAAATTTACAAATTATATGTTTTTTTATGTATGGATTTTTTCTTAGATGTTGTTGTTCTAGGTAATCATTAGATTGATCTCACATTGATATAAAAAAAAAATCACACTAGGATTTTTCCCCAATTTATATATGTCCTTTCCTTTTTTTAACCAAGTCTCAAATAGTTAATGATTTATCAGATAAATTTATGTCTTAAATTTATGTTTCTCCTTCTAATGGTAACATACATGTATGTTTATACTTTAACACATAGTTCTTGCAATAAGAACCATTTCTAAATTCTCTAGCACATCAAATTGGCCAACAATACAGTCTACATCAAAGTTATGAAGAGGAGGAACTTCCTCAATTTCCAATTTCATATAATTTCACTATATTTATTTTGCATAGAATAGAATAGATAGCTTTCATGTTTTCCATTACACATTTATCTACACAAAAGTTCTCATTGTCACTAGGATCAACTTCAAATCCCAAGGAGGAATCACTTCAAATTTTTCTTCATTAATTTGACAAATATATCTTTATCCCAATTACCAATATTGATAGGTGTAGTTTACATGTCCAACAAAATCACCCTTTATTGGCTACTCAAAATAATGAGAGAGTAAACTAGCATTTTTATCTTAAAATCCGAAGAAAAAAAGTTTGAATTGATAAAATCACATATATAATATGCTAACATTATACAATTCTAATGCAATACGGATATTTGAAAGTATTGCATCCATATCTATTTGTAAATAATTTCATCAAATCCAAAAATATAATTTCAATAAAATATTTATTCTATCTAAAAAATTGAAAATAAATATAATTGGCATTGCCCTTAGGATTAGGATTATGATTGATGTCAAATTCATATCTCATATAGCTACGAATATACCATCTCATATTTATGTCAATTTCATATCATATATGGATATACCATCTCATATTTATGTCAATTTCATATCTCAGATCCTATATCCCACAAACAAAAGAATCCCATATCACGGTTCCAGTTCTATCTCTGGAGGTTTTGGACTCGAGGCCCATAGAAATGGTTCATCATTTCTATTACTTTCCAGCTCTCGAGGTTTTGGGTTGAGGCGATCTACTGCCCCTCGCTTAGATTGAGGTCCTACACAAGAGCGCCCAGGTGGGAGTTGCTTCAATATTTTAAGTCAAAGTTTGATGCAACTCCATCGCAAAGAACAGTTACTTTTTGTTGTTTTGGGGAGGCAGAGGGGCTTTAGGGATGGAACGAAAATACAAGGATGGTTTTTTGTGGGGTTGGGGTTGGAAAGAAATTATAAGAAAGACAAGCATTTCACCTGTTATAATTTAATGTTCTGTTGGGGTTGGGGTTGGCTGGCTTAACGCTGCTATAAAATTGATGTATTGAAAGATGGTAAGATGAAAGAGCCGTATCTATGTAATGTCCGTAGCTAAATCATGCGAGATACTTGGTATGTGTGTAATGTGGGTTGCCCACCCCTCTGAAACAATGGTTACACCATAATATAAAAAGATGTGATATCTATATTATTGTGTTATTATATGCATATATGGAATTTTTTTTAAATGTCATATTCTTGTGTTATTATATATATATAAAGATGTTATATCTATATTACTGTTGTGTTATTATATATATAAAAAGATGTGATATCTATATTACTGTGTTATTATATGTGTTCATTCATATATGGAATTCTTTTTAAATGCCATATTATTGTGTAATTATTATATATGTTCACTATATTATTGTGTTATTATGTGTTCATTCATATATGGATTTTTTTTTAAATGCTATATTATTGTGTTATTATATATATTCACTATATTATTGTGTTATTAAATATGTTTATTTATATATGGAATTTTTTTTAAATGTTATATATGTGAAATATGATTGGTGAAAGGGTATCAAGTTGACTTTTATTACAAATTTCAAATAATTTAATAAAATTGAGAATAATGTTAAGTATTTTGGCTATTAATTGAGTTTAGTCTGAGTGATTGGGAACAATGATTGTTATTCTCTCCACCCAGGTTCAATTCTTACAAGTAACATGTTGAGCTCTTAACCAGTATATTAGTGTAATGCCTTTGAGCCTTGTGCCCTAAAGATTCCTAGGGTTTACCTTGAGTACCATCCTCAAACCTTATGGTCATTCTCCTTAAGGAAATAAGACAATGAAGGCTCTATGATGAAGTGTTTCTATAATATAAGTAAATTTGACAATAATTATTTCTATAATGTAAAAAACTATCTCATATTAATAACTAGCTAGGGAGATAAGTACATGGGGTCTTTAGATACTCATTAATAGGACCATAACCCTTTACCTCAAAAAAGATAACTCCATGACAATATTCCACTGTTATTTTTAGCCCATAGAAAAAAAATTATGATGTAATGAGAATGTATCATTTCAGTAACTACATATAGAATAAATCCAAGGCAATAACTCATAACTCCATGTTATTTTTTGGCCTATGTTTCTTCCTTTTTTAATGTATTTACTTTTCTCATTTCAACAACTACCCAAGGAGATAAGTGCATAAAGAGAAAACTCCTTCTAGTCTTTAGTTAGGCGAAAGTCATATTCCCCTCTATATTTATTCATAGCATAACATGTAGCTCAGGGTACATGATAGTAAAGCAAGAGCGAGCAGGACTCCCTCAAACCATACATGGAGAGAGAAATCCCATCTCGATAAATTGCAATGAGCACGCCATTGAGTATAATTGTTCTCATTAGGTTATGATGTATACATCTAGGTAACTATTAAGTTATTGAGAAAGGATGGAATCAGTATGGACATGTTAGGGTCTAGTCGGTAGGCTAGTAAGTGAGCATATGTAGCATTATGGACATGGTAGCAGTAATGATACAGTTATTGAAGGTGGTGTCAGTGTTGAGATGATAGCCAGAATGGTATGTTTACCATAGTAAGGATTAATAATTTGCCACTTTGATCTGCTCAACCATCTCTCCAAGATGAAAGAGTTCATGCATAACATAATGAATCATGGAGTAAAGGTGTATATCATAGCATCTATTAATTGTATGAGTTATACAATGAATACAACAATTATTCAACTAAATAAAAACCAATCCAGCTAATCATATTGTTCATTTTATTCGAAATGTCTCTTTTCTTTTCTTGACCTTCTAAGCAAAGAAAAGAAAATAACATTCATAAAATGATTTACTTAATTTTTTATCCAAAATATGGTTATAAAAGTAAGAAAAGGGATATCAACAATTGACCCTCTGATATCATCTCTACATTCCCTCTCCAATAATTTTTAATAAATGAGTCACACAAATTAGTCCATTTATTCTTCTCTAGTATGAAATTTTGTTATCTAGAAATTTAAATACATTATTGGTTTCTTTATCTATTTTTATGTATTGTAGTAAGGATATTAGTTGTTCAATATTATAGGTTCTTGACTAAAACTGCACAAATGGGGGAGAAGAGGAGAAAATGGAAGTGTGAAAACTCATTGATATCAATAGCATTGTATTCATACATCCATCAAGTCAATGGGATCATAGTGGTGAAATATATCAAAATGGATCTAGAGGTTATTGCACAACTCATTGTTCTGACTCTAATGGTTGTATCAATCCTATTAGTAATTTTTTTATCAAGAATGTGAAAAGTGATGAGGTCATAAATTGTTTACTTGTGTTCATCCTTTCTTGACTATTTTTCCTTCCATAATCCCTCCAAATTTCCATACCTAAATTCTTGTCATAATTATCAATTATTAGCCATTTCAATTTATCGTGTATTTTCTTGTGAATTGATGTGTTTGTTATAATTATGAGATCACATTGATAAGATATTTTGATTCCATGAGTAACTTAGTCAAAAGGTGTCATTCCCATATGTTTCATAACAATATGTTTTCAAATCTTTTTATGCATAATGTTGATGAATTGGATTCAATAACCTCTTGCCAAATGTTTCTAATGAATCCAATTCCACAACCTCTTATGAATAGTGCTAATGAACCCAATTTTGCAGCCTCCTGGTAAATGTTGTTGATGAATAATGTTAATGAATTTTATATGCATGTGTTGTAGAATTTATAGCTATCTCAAAAGAATGGATTTGTGCTATAGAATACATTACCAAATTAAAGAGTGTGTTATAGAATTTACAACTATGTCAAAGAATGTATTTGTGATCTGGAATATGACTCAAGCCAAGAGTTAAATCCAACCACACAACAATGCAGCTATATCAAAGAATGGATTTAAAGCCACGAGTTATTACATAATCATGTAGTCTAGCATTATATGGATTTGGAATATGGCTCTCACCACGTGGCATAATATACATGATGGAAAATAGTTCAACACAACCACACAACAATTCAAACAATTATAAAACTCAAATTAGTTGGCGACTTCTCATATAATTGATAATGGCAAGAAATAAATTGTTGATTTATAGGAATTTTGTTGGAGAGAGCCACAACTTCATTGGGATCTGTTAAAGTGGATATTTGATCTCATATTTGAATTTAAATCAATTATTGTATCCGAGGATATGAATTTAAATCAATTATTGTATCATAAGATAACTTAGTAATCAAACCAACAATAGTAGGATCAATTTTTCTTTTTTCTTCCATTAACATTGTAATTTTGAATTTCTCTGCTAAATGAGATTAAATTTATTGTCTTTTCTTGTTGTTATAAAAAGGGTTTCATTTTGAGGGATTAAACATCTTTCTCACTTCAAAGTAAGGGCCCACTTTGAAGTAAACAACTAGTGTTTGAATCCCCTTTTTCCATAGATTTTATTTCTTGCTATTTAATTTATTAATGGTTGTGGTTCCTTTCATTGATTTGTTGTATTTTTATTGCTATTTTTATTTTATTTTGCAATTACATGTGTTTATGAATCTATTTATGGATTCTTCATCCATGTGTTCCATTTTTGAAGAAATTCATTGTGCATTCATTCCATAGCTACAACTACTTTTGGACACCTTTTCGAACATGCCATGACCATGTGGTTGGTTGAGGAATCAATGTGTTGGTGTGAACAACATGTTGTAGAGTACATTTCATTCTTTCCATAAAAAAGGTTTCTTTCTTTGAGTGGTGTGTGATTCTCTTTTATCATGTCATGATCTCCTTGTTTGTTGAGGAATCAATTTCCTTGCTTTCATTAGATTAAATTTACTTTCTAGCATTTTACCTTCAATTCCTAGAAGGTAAAGGAATTATGTAGTAGTGAGTAAAGTACCACATTGGGCAAAATTTGCTCAATGCAACTCTTGTAACATAATGTCCATACTTTTAAGCCATGCATAAGCAATAACATTTAGGTTATCAACACATGGGACTAATAATACAAAGTTCATTCAACATAATTTGAAATATTGAAGGTTGCATTCACTATGCACAACACTTCACAAGCTTATGCTTTATGGTTGATAATTTAAGTGCAAGTTAGAGATTCAACAATTCATAAATTGTTGTAATTATTTGACCCACCACTTTTTGGCACCATTGTTGAGGAATGAACACGGGTAAAATCTGGAATTGGAAACAAGGTGTATACATGAAAATCTAACATGTTGAACAAAAGGCCCTATGAATACTTGGATTCGTAGCCCTCCAATATCCATTATGTAAGTAATGCAAGCTCCAATCCACCATAATTGATTGGAATAAATGCATTGGTGTAATGTAGACTTGTGGCAACATCCCTCATTAAAAAAATATTAATTTCACTAACACGTTTAACTTATTTAATTTCATTAACACTTTTATCTTGTTTGTAAACTCTATTGACTTTGCATAGTAGTAGAATTTGGCAGTAATATGTACAAAGAATAACTCTAGAAGCTTTAGAAAATTGTTGGTTGTCTTAAAGCAGCAGTAGGCACAAGTTCTGCAATTTGTTATATTGCCAAGTGCACATGGTACATTACCCCTTCCTCTTACCCACAAAATAGTTTCCATTGCCTCAACATTTAAACTTTCTAGCTCATTGAATTTTCTTTCTTCATTATAACTTCTACTTCTTTGGAGTGCAACCAAAATAGGCTGATTACATATTTACTATCCTATAACATAGATATTTGAGAAATTTTGAGGTAAAAAATGGACCTCAAAACAAACAAACAAAAATGTGCTATCAACATCAAATTTAAAAGAACTAATAGGATTCAAGATGATGATGTCAGCCATAAGGGTAAATAGTTTTTGAGGGGATGAAAAAAAAAAAACTACTTTTTTCAGTGATATTTTTTACTTATCTACTTATAGATTTACTCAAATTTCAAGTGTAGGCACTCATTGGATTTGGAATTAAATTCCCCATCCAACAATTACCCACTCTGCATATTTTTAATAGACACACAAGGAAATAAACTCAAAATACATTAAAAAAATGTGTTTCTTGAAAAAGAAGCATGTTTTTCCATGTATTTCCAGTTTATCTTGTTGTGTGTCTATTAAAAGTATGCAAAGTTGGTAATCATTCAAGAAACATAATTTTTTCATGTATTTCCATTTTATCTCATTGTGTGTCTATTAAAAGTATGGAGAGTGGGTAATCATTGGATGGGAAATTTAATTCTACATCCAAGGAGTGCCTATACTTAAAATTTGACCAATAAGGAGATAAGTTGAAAATACACATTTTCCCCCTTTGAAAATGCATAACTCCTATTTTATTATTTTCCTTAGGAGGCCCATTTTAGACCTCAAATTTCTATAACCATTACACAAGGTTAGTGCAGAGTTAATGTGCTAGAGGACCATTTGATCCATGCTTGCTAAAATGATTCAACATGGTTGATA